>CM035422.1:78816085-78861085 GCA_020310875.1 Ceratopteris richardii
AAGTTGCAAGGCCTTTCAAATCCACTAAGATTTGATATGGTACAACCATCTTGATGTAAATGATGGCCTTCTTGTTTAGGTTCATCCATGTTGCATCTATCATATCTTCAGGCTTGACTTCCTCAAGAGTCCCTTCACAATCTTTAAGAAAGAGGATGCTCAACATTCTCTCTTTCTACAAATCAAAACCGCTACCTTCAAATCTCTTGATTTCAAACAAGCTTTTGACATCAGAAGAGGTAGAAGTCATGTTTGCACATTGAGAGCTTCAAAAATTTCACCAAAAAAGGTAAAATTCACCTGATGTCTTGTGCCCAATTACTTTACGAGACTATAGCTGAGAAATTAAGCACAAAAACTGTTCAAAACTTGCAAAAATCAATTTCTGAAATTTTCTGTAGAAAATTTCAGAAAATTTGAGGAAGTTGAAATCGCATCAAAATCAGCAAATTTGTTGTTTTTCAACCACAAAAGGCATACATAGATGCAAAACTGAGTAAATGGTGCTTGTTTTCACAAAAGCCCCAATTTTTGAAGCAATATGTCCCATAAAATCAGAGAAATGACCTGTTGTAATAAATTTCCAGCCAGTATGCACTTCTTCAATCTTTGTACATGTCCTCCCACTTGAAATGAGATAGAATTTCTGCAACAAAAGACATGTAGATAAAAAATTAGCAATGTGAATGCTGAAATTGACCTGCGGGGATACAAAAAAAAAACAATAGAAGAGACTCTTCACTATGAAACTCTCTAAAAAACTCAAAATTTGCTTCAGCTTTGCTGCGGGCTGAAATAATCCTAAAAAAAAGAGCACTTTTATCGCAAAAAATGAAGGTTTTGGCGATGAAATTCTCCTCAATGTAAGAAAGAGCCTTCAACTTAACATACGCTGAAGTAGAAAAGCACTTAGAATAACTTTGTCGCGATGGAACAACTCAAAGCTCTGATACTAGTTGAAAGAGGCCACGTCAGAGCTATGTCGTGGTGTGCTCGGTTGCTCCAAACACCAATGGAGTGGGCTGTTGCGTGAGGAGAGAGAAAGTAGAGAGAGAAACTTACGCAGAAATTTGGAGAAGAAGATGGAGAAGCTGAAGTTGAAGAAGTCCCAATCAAGTTGTGAGAGATTTGGGACCAAGTCCTATTGATAAGTGACTTTAAGTCATTTGGGCATGTTCACACATGGCCAATGACCAAAAGTCATAAAAATAATGTAAATGCCTATAACTCCCGAATTTGGGGTCTAAAAAATATAACAAAAATATGTCTGGAAAGCTCTCGAAGAGAGGTTTCACATGGAAGGGTCAAAATATACAAAAGGAGAGTCCTTGGGGCCTTTATCCCCAATAGAGAGAGCATTCAAATAGGACAAGCTTGATAGAGAGAATTCTCCAACATGGTCCATGAGGATGGAAGTTCACCTTATGATAAAGATTCAATTTCTTACATCACAGGAGAGGAAGAGAAGCGAGAATTTAAGGATCCTAGTCTTCTAACCAGGGAAGAACTTGCAGAGTTGACGAATTGAATGAAGAAAGATGCTCAAGCTAGGAGCATTATCTACATGGCTATTAATGATTATCTCTTGCCACACATTAGAGGGCTAGAGAGTGGAACTGATATATGAAATGCTTTGGAAGAACATTTCCAAAATACAACCAAGACAAGGAAGGCTTCACTATGGGCTTAGTTTACAACTTTCAAAAAGAAAGCTTCATAATCAATTTCAGATTATGTGACACAGATGAAAGATATTGCAGATTGCTTAGGAGCAAGTGATGAAGACATTGAAGAATACAAATTGGTAAGAGAGATCCTTATAGGATTAAGAGGTGATGAAAGGTGGAAACTTTTCATATTGTCAACTAAATTATCATTAGATCATTTCACTCCAAATCTCAATCAATCGCTGGGACACATGCTAACATTTGAGTAAGACATTAAAGATGAAAATGAGAAAAGGGAGGGTCAATCTATGTACTCAAAGGACAAGAAGAAGAATGCTAAAAGCAAACAACAATCAAATGAAGAAGAAGGCACCTCAAATCAAGCTAACTTTACTAAAGGTAAAGGAAATAGAAGAGGTAAAGGAAGAAGTGGCAAAAACAAAGACAATGGAAGAGCTTGTTGGATTTGTGGCAAAACAAATCAGTTGGCAAATGAATGTTGGAACAACACTCAGAACAATGGAAATTATAATAAGAACTACAATCAAAGAGGTAGAGGAGGTAGAAGCCAAAGAGGTGATTTCAGAGGAAGAGATGGTAGGAATTCATATGGTAGAGGAGGTGGAAGAAACTTTCAAAACCAATTTCTACAACAACACCTATTACAATTATGCCTCAGATCAAAAGGAGGATTCAACTCTGATCATGAATGCTACACATGAAGTAACGAGTGAAGACCAAAGAGTATTCTACATCGACTCAAGATGTAGCGATCATCTTGTTCAAACTGGAGATAACACCAAACACAAAGTGGAGAGCATTGGATCAATAAAGACAAAGACTCGGAGTACACTATTAAGTAAGGTACTCTATGTTCCCACAATTCCAAAGAATTAATAGTGTAGGGCAAATTGTTGAGAAAGGATGTGAAGTCAATTTCATTAATGATGGAGTTTGTGGAAGATCCAAATCAAGGATATAAGAGTATTGTTGTAGGTCAAAAAGAAGAAAGACTCTTTACTCTCAAGGTACAAGGTAATGTAAGACATGCGTTGTTCACTTATGGAATCCAAAAGATGACGGAATCGGACCTATGACACAAAAGGCTAGGTCATTTTAATGAAAGAGGTATAAAGGATATGACAAAGAATGGATTAGTGCTAGGCTTACCCAATATTCAAGGTCAACACATGACATACAAGTGTGAGGCTTTTCAATTAGGTAAAGCTCACAAACAATCATACAACAAACAAGGATTCATACATACAAACATGCTTGAATTAATACATACAAATGTATGGGGTCCTTCAAAGGACTACCTCATCAATGGATCCACATACTATATTGTGTTTGTAGACGATGCAACAAGATGGAGTTTTATTTTAGTCTTTGGTTCTTTTATTATTGTTATTATTATTACTTTTATCATTATTTTAGCTATTTCTTAAAGAAAATTATTATAAATATTTAATATTTAATACACCTACACATATACACACACACATATATATATATATATATATATATATATATATATATATATATATATATATATATATATATATATATATATATATATATATATATATATATGTTGGGGTAAAGGTCCTAAATGACCCCCTTATTTGTACACATTTGTATAGGCCTTTTATAAGGCTTAATGTACTCATTATTTATTCTTTTGGCCAAGTTCAATGTGAACTTGGCCAGGTCCTATAAAAGTGAACTCAAATAAACTTAGGGCTCACTTCTTTCTTTAGTGAAGCCCCCAAACAAGCTGCCTCTCTCCAAATTCGAATTTCTCTCTCTCCATCTCTATCTATCTGTTGCGTGGGCTGCTCCTTGCACCTCCAGCCCTTCTACTCAGCCAAGGGGGGTATTACCACAGCTGCTGCATCACCTGAGCACATCTCCTCAGCTCAACAACTGGTATCAGAGCCTATATTGGGCCTCAAATCTGCTGCGCAGGTTCTCTACAGCAGCATACACTCACCATTTGGCAAAATCATCAGGTTTCATCGCGAAGAAAGGGTCCAAAATCTGCTGTACCATCATTTTCAGTGATGTTCCAGCTTTTTGTCGCGAAGAAAGTGATTTTTCTCTGATTTTATCGCGAAGAACATGTGTTTTTCAGCAAAATCTCAAAGTTTCCAGCAAGAACAGGTGTTTTTCAGCAAATATCAGATTTTTCAGCAAATTTCTGAGTTTTTGCAAGTCTTCTCACTCTCAACTGGCTGAGCACACATAGTGGGAGATACATTTTGCTGTAATTTCTATAGTTTCAGCAAAATTAACCTATGTATGAGAAGTTGTGGAGTATTTTGCCATAATTTCTTGTAAAACAGTGGCAAAAATTAAGGCTTTTGCTCCTACGTGCATCTAAAGGCTGAGTATTAGCCTTATGTACATTCTTTGAGGTTAAAAACAACAAAATTAGTTGTTTTTGAGCATAAATTAAGTTTATGAAATTCTCTGCGCAGAAAATTCAGAGATCAGTTTTGTGCCCAGAATCACCCCATTTTTGTCCCAAATTGCTCCTGTGACCGTTTGGAGATGTAGTGCATCATTTTTGGAGGCTTCACTTTGATTTTGGTGCATATGCCCAAAATTCCAGCAGTTATTTTTTTTCATTGTGCAACTATGGCGTCATCCTCCTCAGATGTGAAGAATCTATTTGAGATTCGACGGTTTGAGGGAACAGGTTTTGACTTATGGAAGGAGAGAATTCAGGGAATCCTCTTCTTGAAGGATTGTGACAGGGCATTGGAGGCAGAGAAACCAGAGGACATGTCGGAAGATGCATGGTTTACTTTGAACAAGAAGGCCATTATATACATTAAGATGGCTGTATCCGATGAGATTCTAGTAGATCTCAAAGGTTTGACCACTGCTTTTGAGTTATGGGCAAAACTCAAGGCGACGTATGAAAATACTACGCCTGTTAACCAAGTACACCTGATGCGGAAGCTTGTTGGCATGCAGCTTGATGAGTCCAAGAGTGCAGCTGAACACTTGTCACAGTTGCAGGACTCAGGAATGCCTCCTTTCGATGATAAGCTTAAAGCCATTTTCTTGCTTATGACATTGCCTGACTCTTGGGAGACATTGGTAGTCTCATTGTCCAATAACCCCAACTTGACTTTTGATGGTGTTAGGGGTTCTATTCTTAATGAAGAGATCAGGAGAAAAGCAGGTGGAGAAGGAGGAAGCTAGCCAACATGGTTAGAGGCAGGACAGATAAGAAGAGTAATTATGCACAGAGGAATAAGAGTAAAAGCAGGGAAAGGGGGAATAGCAGCAAAGGCAAAAGCAATGATATGACATGCTATCAGTGTGGCAGAAAAGGTCACAAGAAACCCGATTGCCGCTATTACAAAGAAGAGCTTGATAGGAAGAAGAATTCTGGAGATAAGAAGAAGGACAGGAAAGAAGACAAGACTGATGCACAGGACAGCCAAAAGGACAAGGAGAAGGCCAATGTGGCTTCTAGTGTAGTCATAGAGGAGCTGTCAGATGCAGAGGACATTTTATGCGCTACTTTCTCAGCTGATTACACTCATGCATTTGATCCTTCTCTAAATGTTCATGCACAGGACATGTCAATCACTAAGAGTGATGTCATAGATGCTTTGCTGACAGTCAATGATGCATTGGCCCAGACTTGGATAGTAGATTCTGGTGCTTCATTCCATGTGACTCCTATCAAGGAGTGTTTTTCTACTTTTATTGCAGGCAGCCATGGCCATGTATACCTTGGAAACAATCATGCATGTTCCATTGAGGGTATTGGCACAGTGCATTTCGCTACAAATGGCACTAATGAGCTTGTCTTGCATAATGTGCGTTATGTACCAGGGATCAAGAAGAGCTTGCTTTCTGTGGGTCAAATGGATTTGCATGGTTATAGCATTCTCTTTGAGAAAGGATCATGGAAAATGACTAAAGGTTCAAGGCTGATTGTGAAAGGCACAAAGAAGGGAACTCTCTATTGCTTGCATGGAAAGGCCTTATGAGGCAAGTTCATTGCTTTGGCTGAAGTTCACTCCCATATGGAGTTGTGGCATAAGAGACTTGGCCATATGAGCCAAAAGGGTCTCACTAGGCTTTGTAACTTAAAGAAGCTTGATGCTAAAGGCACAAAGCTTGACTTTTGTAATGAATGTCAATATGGAAAGCAAGTAAAACGTTCCTTTTATTCTGGTGTGTCTCGTAAGTCTTGTGTACTTGATCTTGTTCATTCTGATGTATGTAGCATGCCCACCAAATCTATGGGGGGTGCTTTATATTTCATCTCCTTTGTTGATGATTTTTCTAGAAAAATTTGGGTTCAATTGCTTAAATCAAAGGATGAAGCATTTGCTGCGTTTAAGCGTTTTCATGCATTTGTGACCACCCAAATAGGTAGAAAGCTGAAATGCTTGCGTACGGACAATGGTGGTGAGTATACAAGTGCTGAATTTCAGAAATTTTGTGAAAATTTGGGCATTAAGAGGGAGCTTACTGTTCCATACAGCCCCTCTTCTAATGGTGTGGCTGAACGTTACAATAGGACACTTTGTGAGAGGGTGAGATGCATGCTGTCCACAGCTAATCTCCCTCATGGATTTTGGGGAGAGGCACTCAAAACTGCAGTACATGTGTGCAATAGATCCCCTCACATGTCTTTAAAAGGTGACATCCCTGAAGAGGTTTGGTCTGGCAAACCTGCTTTATATGATCACTTACGTGTCTTTGGCTGCGAGGCGTTTGTGCATATAAGGCCTGAGCTGAGAAACAAGCTTGATGCTAAGTCCATTAAAGGCCTCTTCATGGGATATGGTGAAGAAGGTGAAATGGGCTACAGGATTTGGATACCTCAGCTCAAGAAGGTCGTACGCAGCCGGGATGTTGTTTTTAATGAGGCAAGGCTGCTTCAAAACAATTGTCCCTCAAAAGATAACCATAAAAGGGTAAGATTTCAGCATGACCAGCCACCTGTTAGGTCCAATTTTGACCCTCAGGATGCACCACAAAGGACTGAAAATGTTGACGATCTAGTGGTTTTTGAGCCAGAAGATGTTGGACAGCAAAATGAGGCTCCTGAAGGGAATATGCAGCCGAATAATAATGCTGAAAATGGTGCTGGAAACAATGGACAGCAGCCTAATAATAATGATTTGATCATACCACCTGATGTAGACCCATTGCCTGACAATGTGGATCATTGGGTGAGAAGATCTACTCGTCTTAGAAGGAATGTGAGTAGATTTGATCCTTCATTGCATTACATTTTGTTGACAGATGAAGGTGAGCCTCTCACATACAAAGAGGCAAAGGCATGTGAACACAGCAGCAAGTGGGAGCTTGCTATGCAGGAAGAGATTAAAGCTTTGCATGCTAATGATACTTGGGATTTGGTTGAATTACCCAAAGAAAGGAAAGCCATTCCTAACAAATGGGTGTATAAAATCAAAACAGTTGATGGAAAACCCAAGTACAAAGCAATGCTGGTTGCAAAGGGATATGCCCAGACCAAAGGCATAGATTTCCAAGAAGTATTCTCTCCTGTGGTGAAGATGACCACTTTGCGAGTGTTATTTGCAATAGTAGCTGCTCTTGATTTGGAATTAGACCAAATGGATGTACATACAACTTTCTTGCATGGTGATGTTGATGAAGAGCTTTACATGAAACAACCAGAGGGGTTTGTTATTCCTGGAAAGGAACATTTCGTATGTAAGCTCAATAGAAGCTTGTATGGGCTGAAACAAGCTTCTAGACAATGGTACAAGAAGTTTGATGCTTTCATGCTCAAACAAGGGTATAAAAGAAGCCATGCTGATCACTGTTTGTATACGAAAACTGATGTAGATGGAAGCCCTATTATTCTTGTCTTATATGTTGACGATATGCTGATTGCTGGTAAGAAAAGAGACACCATTGATGCTCTTAAACAGCAGCTGAAATCTGCTTTCTCAATGAAAGACCTTGGGGCAGCGGAGCATGTCCTTGGAGTGAGGATTAGAAGACAAAGGGACCAGCACATATTGTATTTGTCGTAGGAAAAATACATTGAAAAGGTGCTGGACATATTTAACATGGCTGATGCAAAGCCTCTTGGAGTGCCATTGCAGCCATATGTTAAAGTTTCCAAGGAAGATTGTCCCAAAACACAAGAAGCAATCAATGACATGCAAAATGTGCCTTATGCTTCAGCTTGTGGCTCACTTATGTATGCTATGGTTGCAACTAGGCCGGACATTGCCCATTCAGTGGGAGTTGTGAGCCGGTTTATGGCCAATCCAGGCAAAGCTCATTGGAAAGCAATAAAGTCCATTTTGAGGTACTTAAAGAGGACCAAAAATAAATGCATTTGCTATGGCAAAGACCCATTGGAGCTGAAAGGGTTTTGTGACTCTGACATGGTTGGTGATGTGGATACACGTAAATCCACAAGTGGATACATATTCACTCTTGCAGGAGGTGCTGTTTCATGGTGCTCAAGGCTGCAAAAGATTGTTGCTTTGTCCACTACAGAGGCTGAATACATTTCAGCCACTGAGGCTTCCAAGGAAAGCCATATGGCTGGCACAATTATGCAGTGAGTTTGGCTTGTCAAACAAGGCACCTATGCTTGGCTGTGATAGCCAGAGTGCCATATGTTTGGCAAAGAATGCCATGTTTCATGCACGCACTAAGCATATTGATGTGCGATATCACTTCATTCGAGAAGTGCTTGAGGATGGCCTTATCACACTTGTTAAGGTTCATACATCACAGAATCCTGCAGATGTTCTCACTAAGTGCTTGTCTAAAGCACAACATGAGCTATGTATATAGATGGTGGGAGTCACGTAGCTTAAAGGCGTCATTTATGCCTTTAAGTGGGAGGTTGTTGGGGTAAAGGTCGTAAATGACCCCCTTATTTGTACACATTTGTATAGGCCTTTTATAAGGCTTAATGTACTCATTATTTATTCTTTTGGCCAAGTTCAATGTGAACTTGGCCAGGTCCTATAAAAGTGAACTCAAATAAACTTAGGGCTCACTTTTTTCTTTAGTGAAGCCCCCAAACAAGCTGCCTCTCTCCAAATTCGAATTTCTCTCTCTCCATCTCTGTCTATCTGCTGCGTGGGCTGCTCCTTGCACCTCCAGCCCTTCTACTCAGCCAAGGGGGGTATTACCACAGCTGCTGCATCACCTGAGCACATCTCCTCAGCTCAACATATATATATATATATATATATATATATATATATATATATATATATATATATATATTTATTTATTTATTTATTTAGTTATCTATATATTTATTAATCTTAATTTTTATAATTCTTATTTTAATTTTTAAATTCTTATTATTTGTTTGTTCTTTGTGCAAGACTTTATCATGGCTGAGTTTGCCTTTCACTTCCGGAAGTGATAGAAACTCAGTTCGGTGACTTTGTTAGAGATCTTTATTTAGAAAGACTCTTTATTAAAGTCTGCACCTACTCTAGGGCACTGATGACGTGAGTAGGGATGTCATAGCTATTTGTCCAAGCTATGCATGATAAAGTTTAATTCTGATACTTCTTGTTTTGGACAGACATAAAAGTTGACGATGCACTTTTTGTTTTGTTTTTGTTTTTGTTTTTGTTTGTGTGTCTGTAATTATTATTATTATTTATTTATTTATTTTATAATTATATATATATATATTTAATTTAATTTAATTTAATTTAATTTTTACTTTTTATATATTTATTTATTTATTTATTATTATTTTTAAATTATTTTATTTTATATTTAAAAAAAATTTAATTTATTTAAATATATATTAAAAAAAACTTAAATATTGATTATTATTTTTAGTGTGGCTCTTTTTGTATTGGTTTTCTTTCTTGTTTCTATTTTTCATGTCTTATATTGGTCTTATTTTCTGTGTAGTCTCTTACTTTTGTTAGTTGTTTTTTCTAATGTGTATGTGTTCGTGTTCTCTATCTTCGGTTCGTAAGTTTGGATAACTCTGAACTTATGAAGGTATATATTTTAGGACAAAAGCTCAAAAAATTGAGATCAGATGGAAGGAGAGAGTATTTCTCCAAAGAATTTGATGACTTCTTGTGGAATGCAGGTATAAAAAGAGAAGTAACATGCAAGTACTCTCCACAATAAATTGGAGTCATAGAGAGAAGGAATAGAACTATTGTGGAATTTACTAGAACCATGATGAAAGAAAAGAATTGTCCTAACTACTTGTCGGAAGAAGCTCTTAACATTGCAACCTATCTTGTGAATAGGTTACCTTGTAAAGCTTTGGATGATATGACCCCTTATGGAGCATGGTGGGGTGAGAAACCTACTCTTGATCATTGTAAAATATTTGGATGTCTAGCATATGCTTATGTTCCCTCTCAATTGAGACATAAGCTAGAACCCAAGGCAAAAAAGTATGTCTTTACAAGGTAAAATGATAGACATATGGGTTACAGGTTGTGAAGTCCATCCACAAAACAGTTTTTTGTTTCCAAAGATGTGACATTTGATGAACAAAGTACATGTTATACAGGTTCAAAAAATAATCATGTAGATTTTGAAGAAATCATGAAGACAAGGAAAGGAAAATCAAAGATGCAAGTGTATGAAGATGAAAGTGATGATGATAGATATAGAATGAAGTGTAGATTGGAGATGAAGATAGACCAAGATTTGATCCAAAGCATAATGAGGTAGAGACCTCAAGAAGTGCAGAGATAAGAAGGTCATCAAGAGAAAGAAAGATCACAATTAGAGCTCTATCACAATTTAGGCATTGTCCAAAGAAAGATCATTGGATTAGAGCTCAAAGAGTGCTAAGATATATTAAAGGGACTTCTAATGAAGGCTTGTACTATGGTTTCACATTTGACACTAGACTTAAAGTGTTTAGTGGTGCAGATTGGGAAGGTAGTACAGATGATAGAAGATCTACTCATGGCTACTTATGCTACACTGGAGATAAGCTAGTACCATGGTGTTCAAAGAAGCAACACATAATTGCTTTATTATCCACAGAAGCTGAGTATAGAGGCATGGTAGAGGAGGCAAAAGAAGTCATATGGATGAAGACTTTGATGAAGAGTCTTGGAGTTGAGGAGGGTGTTCCAATTAGACATGGTGATAACATGAGTTCACTTTTTGGAAGCTAACCCTGTTTTTCATGCAAGGACTAAACACATTGAGATTCAATATCATTTTCTGAGGGAAAAGGTACTTGATAAGGAGATTGAAGTCATCTACACTCCAACAAAAGAACATTTAGTAGATATGCTTAACAAAAGTTTAGATGGATCTAAGTTATAGAGACTCAAAGAGATGGGAGAAATAAAGAAGAAGAACAAATCACAATTAGTGATTGAGGGGGAGCTCTGGTGCATACCAATCACAATTTGATGCTTATGAAGGCAAAATGAAGATAAGAAAGTATATGTATAAAGTCAAAGAGAAGTTTGTTGCAGATAAAGACCAAGAAGAATGAAGAGAGCCATGAATAAAAAGCTTGAGATATGATAATATATATTCACTTCAGAGGATCCTAATTAGTGTACCATAGTTAAAAATAAGTTAGGCAATCAATAATACAAGTGAATAACAACGTATTAGTCATGATCCAGTTACAAATGAGTGGCTATATAAGTCAATCAAGTCAGTAGAAATGAATAGAGTTCATTGTTATAACAAAGATAGATATGTCGAGGGAAATCAGCAGATTTAGAGCTTAATCTACTTCTCATTTCTCTCATAATGATCGTGTGGATAAAAAATCCTTGTACACATATCTAATTCAATAGCAAACCAAGTTGTGGTTTAAGTTTGGTGTCCTAATTTTTTTTCATAGTGTGTATGGTTCATAGGAACATTCATATGTCAACTCATTGAAGTGAAGACTTAGAAATGGCGCATCTCGTCGATTAAATATTTGCTTGGATCTGAGTGATGCATGTAAAGTTTTTTGAGCATTAGAAATCTAAGTTGAGAGATAAGGAAGCTATGGTTAAAAGCATTTTGTAAAACGGGTTGTATTATGAGAGAAATCTGTGTTAAAAGTCACCTATGTGAAAGTCTCCATTTCTGAACATCAAGTCTAGACATACTTTTGATCTTAGTGATCACAGAGAATTCTGTCAAGTTTAATTGAGTGTCTATTGGACCTTATGGTTGTGCAAGGATCATACAAAGGTTCTTACATAATTTGGAGCATTGAAACTTGTGACATTGGTAATTAAGTCAAAATTTGAAGCTTACTTCTTGAGAAAAGGAGAAATTCAGAATTGAAGAAGGAGATAGATGTCAATCTCAAAATTGGAAAGGTTTGAAGTATTTGTGTAAAGTCTTATTTATACTTGATATAGAGGTTTTCTTAGATCAAGATAGATTTGACATTGGAGATTAGAAAGGTTTCCATCATGGCCCTGAGGCATCTATCCAATAAAAAGCTTACAGAAAAATAGATCACATGCCACTCTAGTGTCAAAAAACACTGATAAAATCTTATGTCCACCATATGTGGGCTAGAACCATGTTTGCTATCCGAGAATGTTTCGTCAAGAGAACGAAGGTACCGATAGCCAAACACAATCTCCAATGATCATGCCAAAAATATGGCTCACCCTATGGGTGCCCATCATCGTGTGAATGATCAAATCATCCCATAACACTACTCTGCGCCTGCTTGTACTCCATCCCCAAGGATGTTCTAACATGGAATACAATCAACACCGGTTTCTATCTCATATAAGTATTCTTAGCCCACCTACTAGTGGTTACCCACTAGCCCATCTGATAGAGTGCATCCACATCATGTCAAAACAAAGACCAAAGCATGGTCTCATAAGTGTAGTAAATCCATAAATGCTTTGGCAATCAAACAAAAATAGTGTGCAAATGTAGTGAATCTAGTCATGTCAAGTGGATGCATCTCTCCTAAGCGCTCTGTTGAGGAAATGAAAAAGTGATCGATGGCTCCACCCAAGGAACGAGTCCTCTATCACATAGGTGAGGAAAAAGATCCTCTTTCAAAAGGCAATCTTTATCAGTGATACAGAGGCACCCAATATCCTCTCTCATTGCAAGCATCCTATGACGCCTTCCACAAAGTATATATAACATAAACATGTGCAAAGGTCCCACTCTAGGTGGTCTCATGATAAATACGGCGGCCGGCCTATGACCCACCTTGTGGAAACCCTCTAAGAATGTAATGCCTATGGATGTGGAGACTTGTAGTCATACCACCTCAATAATCATCCACCAATCTCTCAACTCGTGTCCTTGATAAATAGAGTGACCAACGACAGAGAAACCCAAGCTTGCCACGCACAAGTATGGAAATTGTACATGTCTGAAAAGACCCATACTCTCTACCAAAGATCGAGTCTCATCCACGTGAGACCATATAGGTCAACTGCCTTGGATCTCAAAGAAGATTCCCCAAAAATTCCCCCTTTTTATGAGATATCATCACTCGTGTGACTCTTAGTCATAGCATGTGACATGGGGTAGATGATTGCCTCCCTCTATCCCATAGTAAGCCTTTGTGTGTTAGCAAATAAGAGTACAGTACTAGAACTCTTAGCAAATACGAGTACAAGTACTCAAACTCACACACAATTAGTAAGAGAGAGATAGAGACAAAAAGAGTAACACTTATGTATGTAGATAAAGTAGCATACGAATAGCTCCACACATACAGTACTAACAAAAAATACTTACAATTGTACAAGGATAACCAAGATCTCCAAGTACATGTGCTAGTATGTAATTAATGTGATCTAAATTATGGACTGTATATAGGCAAGCAAGCCCACTAAAAAATCTGCCAAACAAGCTGAGAAAACTCATGTGCGTGAATCTCACCATAAATTTTGGAAAGCCCTAATTTAGCTTTATTACATGTTTTCATATGCCATGTGTCATGTTTACGAGCCATTGGATTATGTTCGCTAGATTTCATAGGATTCTTCCATGTGTCATATTAAAAACCTGCTTTCAAAGTGCTTTTGGACTTTGACCTCAAACTAGGGTTCAACTTTTGACCTATCAAATGAAGTTGGATGATGGAGTTTTATGGTTGGATAGTTTTCATTGAACTCTACGAAAATATGTGAAGACATTTTTGCCAAAAGTTGGCCATCTTTGACCAGTTTGATCAGCCTTTGACCAAAGGACAACTGATTTGACCTGCAAGTTGGGCTTCTCCTAGTGGAAGGTTGCCCGTTTATTGATTTTGCCATCGTTGTGGAAGATCATTGCGTAATTTTGAAGTGTGCGTGCATGTGTGTTTCCTTTAAGTGGTATTCATTTGAGGTTGGTAATGACTTAAAAATGATCTCAAAGCTTCTGATGTTTCCTTAGTATGTATTCCATTATTTAGTATGCTATGTTGTTCATTCATAGTTGCCCTCTGTAAGGTTTATTTTCATGTGTTTAGCTTGCTTCCTGTGCTAGTGTTCATCATGGCTGAGTTTGCCCATCATTTCTGGAAGATATAGAAAGTCAGTTCGTGAAGCTTCTATGAGTTCTGCTTGTGGTGATCGTGTATGTGTACACTTAACCTTTGTTCTATACCCACCATTAGGCATGGAAGAGCTTATTGGGGATGTCAAAGAATTTGATTGATATCATGCATAGTGCAGATGATGGGTGAATGTAGGTTTTTCTTGGATTCAAAGTGGTGTATATATAGGATTATGTCTCATGTATACTGTTGTTGCCAAAACAGGTTGGACAATTCACCTCTTCTCTTGTAGAAGCAAAGACAACCCTTCAACAAAGGTAAGTACATAATTAAGGATTCAAATGCTAGTGACCTTAATTCATGATTGAATCAAGTATAGTAGTACCATGAAGCTCATGGATGTAGCAGCTTCTCACGTTTTTTTCATAGAGGATCTGTGTTTATTAAGGAAAATAAGCATTCTTAATGCCATGCAGATCAGAGTCCATTCAAAGAAAGTTTGCCATTGCAAAGTCTTTGCTTTCAAAGGCAGATAAATCCTCTGTTGATCGGCTTTGTGGACAGGTAAGACATTCTAAGTCAATTTTATCAAAGGAGAAATTTCTTGTAGTGCACTTAATTGAAGCCATTCATTTCTTATGAAATCAAAGGTCTATAGTTTGGAGGTGGAGCAAAAAAGATTAGAGGAGGACACAGTTGTATATAACCGCCTGCAGGAGCAGTTGAAGCTGTCTCCTGCTTACCAAAAGGTGTGTGTCCGTACCTTCTTTTTGAAAGAAGATTGACAAGCAGCTTGCAGAAAAGATGATATAGAAATTCTAAGATAGAAGTGACATAATAGTTGAAAAAACCATTTTGATTATGAGAAACTTACATTGGCTCAACAGCAGTTCTCAACATTAATATGCTAGCAGCTCCATTTCTGGTATCATGTACTCACCTCAATCTCCATTATTATGTTATCAGATAAAGACCAACGTTGGAAGAATATAGCATAGCTCTATGCTTGAAGCATCAACGCTCAACTGTGTTAAACCATCCGTTCATTTCTGGATCCTCGAAAGTTACTGTGAGATATTGTTATTGTAACCTGGCCAATGTACTACATCCCTTTGTGTACTTATCTCTTGCTTCCCAATGTCACAAAGCATTGGAAATGTTCAAGATAGTGACATCAATAGTTTTGTGCATTAGGGGTCCATTCAGATGAGGACCCCATAGGCTATCTGCTTTTGTGCAATCAGTAAATCTGGTCTTAGAGTACTTTGTTGAGGTTTCCCATATTTTTCAGTCTATCCATAGATGATGTTAGTATTTTTTAACACATCAAGGTTCCATTTGGAATCTGGATGAGGAATGCTTCCTCTTTATGTTCACTATGATGCCATATAGTCGACAAGTTGAGGATTTCTTGCATGCTTTCAGACTTTTTAAATTTTTGATTGGCTAATTAGGACCTTGTGACTTGGGTAAGGATGAAGACTTCAGTCATATGGTTGTAGCTAGGGAAAGCCTTTAGCTACTCCGCGTTCTATAGAGAGAGAGAGAGAGAGAGAGAGAGAGAGAGAGAGAGAGAGAGAGAGAGAGAGAGAGAGAGAGAGAGAGAGAGAGAGAGAGAGAGAGAGAGAGAGAGAGAGAGAGAGAGAGAGAGAGAGAGAGAGAGAGAGAGAGAGAGAGAGCCTATGAGACAAAAAACCATGTACAAGTGTAGTAACCTTGTGTAGAGGATAAAATGAAATAAAAGGTATATCGCGACACAAAGAGAGAGAGAGAGAGAGAGAGAGAGAGAGAGAGAGAGAGAGAGAGAGAGAGAGAGAGAGAGAGAGAGAGAGAGAGAGAGAGAGAGAGAGAGAGAGAGAGAGAGAGAGAGAGAGAGAGAGAGAGAGAGAGAAAGAAAGAAAGAAAGATATATTAACGTCCACGGGAGGCCGAAATCGACCTATTGGACCGATCAGGTACATCAAAACATTACATTCCACTTGGGGGGAAGCCCTCAAGGGGCTATAATAAAAGGGAAAAATCAAAATAAAAGGGGGGGATGTGGCTTCCAAAGCACTCTTATGACTCATAAGAGTTTCAAAATTACATCAATATATATTACAAATGAGAGAGAGAGAGAGAGAGAGAGAGAGAGAGAGAGAGAGAGAGAGAGAGAGAGAGAGAGAGAGAGAGAGAGAGAGAGAGAGAGAGAGAGAGAGAGAGAGAGAGAGAGAGAAGAAAGAAAGAGAGACTTTTTAACGTCTATTAGAGGCCAAAATCGGCCTATGAGACAAAACATATACATCAGTATGATCCAAACCACTGTGATCCAAAACGAAAATAAAGTGTGAGTACTGCAAACGGGTATAAAAGGAGGGATAGTAGCTGGCATCAAGGGTGTGGGGTGCTATGGGTATGCACTCTATATGCTCAATGGGTGAGATACAAATATGATATGCATAGGGAGGGGAGGCTCGATGGTATCATAACCCCCTAAATGCCTGGAGTGGGTGTAGGATATAATGCATCGGTGGGTAAGGCATCATGGCGATCCTCAAAATGCTCTGGGTGTCCAAATCGATAGGGGTGCGCTGCTGACGTCTCTGTGTCTCCATGTCATGGCGTGCGTGAATCGCCTGAATCTCTCTCCGATGTGGACGAGCTCTTCGGACAAGGGGTCTCGGTCGTCGACGCTGTCGTCTAAGCTCCTCTGCTCTGTGTAATGTGACACCCCGCATCGAACTGGGCCCTCGAGTGTATGTGGGTCTGAAAAAATCTGTAATATAAGTCTGAGGGGGGGGGGGCCAGGTGTATCTCCATCCGCTGCTGGAGGAGTGATGCGCGGTGGTGCTGGAGCTCTACTAGGAAACGACCTAGAGGGCGCTGGTCCTCTGTCCCCAATAAAGCCCTGATCTCTCTAGGCCCCCTGAAGAGCTGTGGGTAGCGGTCTCTGATGTCCTCATATGCCTGGCATCTACATGTGTAGTGCTCCTCGTCCTCCACCTCCTCTCTACATATCTTGCATAATCGCTCATCCCTGGGGGTATGTGTGGCTCGCCCAATCTCAATCTCGAGCTGGTGTGATGATACTCTGAGCTGCCCAATGGCCACTCTCTTTGGTGCCATATATTTATCCATGTATTGTGGTCTCTGAATGAAACCATCCGCTGTCACAGTCAGGAAGTGCTGTCTGTAGTGTTGCCTCTTTGTGGGAAGAGGCTCCCGTGGTGCTATCCATGTCTCCCTGACGTGTATCTGTAGTAGGTCCTGACGGATGATCCTATTCCTCTCCGAACGAGAGAGGGTAATGTGGGGGGAAGAGAGGTCATACTGAAAAGGGGGGAGATCCGTAATGCTCATGCCATGGTCTGCTAACCATCGGTAAGTCTGTGCATACCATACTCTCTCATGCCCTGTCTCTGCCAAATGTCTAGAGCTCTCAAATGCAAGCCTGATGAGTCGGCTAGTGGGGAGCTCTCTGACTCTCAGAATAAAGGTCACCAACTGGAAGAGGGCCTCCACTAGCATCGGTGGTGTGCCAAGCTCAGCTCGTATAATGTCATGTGGAACGGAGGGCTTGCTGCGCAGCAAGCGTGATATCATGGTGATCTGGGGCCTCTCAATCTGTGTCCACATCGCCTCTGTGATCCCTTGTGCCCATACTGCTGCTGCGTACATCAATGCGGGTGTCACTAGAGTGTCAAAGAGCCACCCCTTAGTCCGGGGCTCCTGAAAATGTGTCTGAAAGCAGCGTCTCTCCAATCCTGCAAGTGCTGCATAACCTCGCGTCAATCTATCTCTCGCAGCATGTGCCATGGAGAATACCCCTGTGCTGCCCGAGAAGGTGATACCTAGGTAGACGTAGGAGTCCACTACCTCTATCTGTCCTCCAACTGCTATGAAAGAGGCGCGATGGCGTACTGTCCTGGAGGTATGGAAGATCATGACCTTGGTCTTGCCAAGGTTCACTGTGAGTCCTCTCTCCATGCAAAAGGTATCGAGCGCCTGTAAATGTGACTGCAACCCCTCCTGTGACTCTGAGAGAAGGACAATGTCATCAGCATATAATAGGATATGTACTGGCGTACCTCCGATGTCTCCTCCTCTCCCTCCTGCTCGCTGTATATACTCCGTGATCTCGTCGATGTAGAGACCGAAGAGAGTGGGTGAGAGGGGGCAACCTTGTTTCACACCAATGGTGCTAACAAGGCTGTTTGATAGACCACCGGGGCAACGTACCCTGCCTGTGACTCGTGCATACAAAGCGTGGATGGCCCATAGCATGTCTGATGGAAGCTGTAACTCTTGGAGCCTCCGTAGTAGTCTCTCTCGAGGGACCATGTCGAAGGCTTTGCGGAAATCCACAAAGCAACAGTATAGTCTCTGCTTCCTCGCCTTCGCGCTCTCAATCAAGCAACGAAGCACGAAGATGTGGTCGATGGTGGAGAAAGTGCGGCGGAAGCCTACCTGGCCGGGTGCTCTGATCCCCGCTGCCTCAGCGTGTGTACTGAGCTCTGCCTCTAGTACTGCCCCATAGATCTTGGCCAGGATATGGCCTATCATAATAGTCCTGTAGTTCCCTGGGTCCATCATATCGCCGGACTTATGGATAGGCGTAATGGTATGCATAGTCCATGAGTCGGGTAATCCCTCAACCAAAGCACGGTTGAAGAGATGGGCGATCAAGTGGGAAACTACATCTGCTGCGTATATAAAGTGCTCTCCCTGTAGCCCCGTGTGGTCTGCTGAACGGCCATGCTGTAGCCTATGGATGGCCTGTCGTACCATGCCTCCTGTGAAGAGGGTGGATATCACCGGACGCGGTGTGGAAGGAATCGGTAATGGTGGCTGTCCTGGGACGTCATATAACCTCTGGGCGTAGGTCTGCCAGGTCGAAGGATCTGCTATGGGTGTAGGTGGACGTGGCTCACGTAGTGCCCTCCACGCGGTGGCACAATCCCTACTCATGAGAAGGTCGATCAACTCTGCCTCCTGTCGCTCCTCGAAAGCTCGCCGCTTCCGGCGTGTGAGGGCCCGCATCTGTCGTCGTGCCTCCCTCTCTGTGATGGATCCCAAGAGACTCTGTGCTCTGAGATGTCCGTATAGTCGCCTACACTCCTCATCGTACCATCTATTCTGGGGTGTATGTCCCAGCCGTGTCGGATGTGCAGTGCTGTGGGTGGTGTATGGGAAGCTGAGAGTAGCAGATGTATGGAGGATCGAGGAGAAGTGGGCGGTGAGGGTTTCCAAGGAGGCAGAGGGATCAAGAGAGTAGATGCGCTCTCGAACATGGGAGCTATAGATATGTGCTAGCTCATGTCTGAAGTGAATGGTGGTACGGGCTCGTGGCTGTGTGGTGACGAGGTGGGGTATGCATGGTGAGCCGCGAATGGATAGGGCAAGATATGCGTGATCAGCTCCAATCGGTAAGGGTGGGATAGTGAATGAGGTGATCAGATGTCGCCTCTGGGGGTCCGATAACATAGTCTACCACACTGCCCCCCTGTGGTGTCGTGGGTGGAATGCAGGTGAGACCGCGCAAGGTGGGCGAGCTCCCCATCCCATTATATATAACGAGACGGTGTGCTTCTCCCATCTGGAGTAAGTGTCGGCCATATAAGGTGGGTGTGGCAGTGTCGGCTGAGGCTCTGAGTGTAGGCATGTCCTCTATGGTACGAAGCATCTCAGGGTCGTCAAAGTCGTAGGTATCACACTGGTGGCTCTGAGTGAGGGCATTGAAGTCTCCTACAAGGAAGACTTCACCCATCCCGGTATACTCCATAATCGTGTCACTGAGGCAGTCATATGGCGATGTGGTGTCTGGTCCCTCCCCTCCTTATAGTTGCTCAGGGGAATGTGTGAAGCGTGAACCAATGGGTGCAATATAGCATACGGCGAAGTACGCTGCTCTCTCCTCTGATAGCTGCAAGCGTATCCACATGAAACGTGCCTCTGGGTCTCTGGCTACCACCTGTACCCTGTGCTGTAACGACTGTCTATAGAGCAAGGCTACTCCTCCTGATCCTCGTGTGGTGTGCTGTCTCATCTGGCGGCGGTGAGCTGACTCCCACATATAGCCCTCAATCCTCGGTAGGCTCCTCCCCGGGCTCTCGTGTGTCTCTGTCAAGAAGATAATGTCTCTGCCCTCCATCACCTCCTCGAGGCGCCCTGGATGTGTCCATAAAGATCCATTGCAGTTCCAGACTGCAATGTGCACCTCCTTCTGTGCTGTCTCATAGGCCGCGAATCCCTAGTCAATGGGCCGTCCATCAATGATGACCCGACCGTCTCTGTAGAGGGCACGATGTCCCTCTCGTCTTGCCTGGAGGACACGTGGCATGCATGCCCGTCTGTGCTCTACCTGCATCCGTGTGAGGTCGTCATCCAAATAGATGGGGGTGCTCGGTGTAGTGCGTAGTATCGCCCGTCATCTGAGAAAGTCTCTCCTCCTGGCCTCATCTGAGAACTGAAGGATAAGTGCTCTGCTCCGTGTGGTGTCCCGTCCTGCTCTCCATACTCTGGTGAAAGGGAGAGGCTCATCCGCGCGGTATCCAAGTAATGTGCACAAGCGACGCCCGTCCTGCTCTGGTGATCCGTCTGTCTCTGTGAGGCCAGAGACACGAACATTGAGCCTGCGGGCCTGTCGCATCCGCTCCTCCTCAATGGTGGTATGCACTATGTGGATCTCCTCATGGTGGTGGTTCTTCTTTGCCTCCTGTCGAAGGTTCTTTTTGACAACCTTGACCCATCCATCTTTCTTAGTCTCAAGCTCGTTTTGCACCACCTCCATACACTCCTTCTTGATAGTCACCCGAATGTCCTCTAGATGTGGAGCGATCTCCCCCTCCTCGTGCATGCTGTCCAGTTTCGTTTTCATATCAGTAAGCGCAGTGTGCAACTCCTCCAGGTCCCGTGAGTGCTTCTTGCGGGTAGCGAGAAGCTCTTCCCGAAGGGATTCGTTTTCCATCTCCAAGGTTGCCACCTTGGCTTCGAGGGCGACAACTCTACGGGTAACCCCGTTCAGTGAAGAATCTCCTTCTTTCTTGTGTTTTCCTATCAACTCTCGGAGGGCATGCTCTAAGGTGGCCAACTGTTCGTCCAGCTTGGGAGCCATGAGAGAGAGAGAGAGAGAGAGAGAGAGAGAGAGAGAGAGAGAGAGAGAGAGAGAGAGAGAGAGAGAGAGAGAGAGAGAGAGAGAGAGAGAGAGAGAGAGAGAGAGAGAGAGAGAGAGAGAGAGAGAGTCATATTAACGTCTTCTGGAGGCCAAACTTGGCCTATGAGACAAAAACCATATACAAGTGTAGTAACCCTGTGTAGAAGATGAAATGAAATAAAAAGTATATCGCTACACAAAGCTATATAGGGCTGGAAGAGGCTGGGGAGACGTGGCTCTGACTCTGCAGATAGTGGCCACCTAATACATGGGGGATCCATAATGTGAGTAAAAACACCCTAGCTACTAGTGATGGGTGGAGGTGGGTGTAGTATGTGGTACATCGGTGGTGGTCTGAGTGCCTCCTGAAGGAAGACAAGCCAAGGGGTGGTGGTACGCTGATGCTCCATCATGTGGTCGTAGGCTGTCTTGATGCGTGAGATATCCTCCTGATATAGTCGTGGTTGACGATATCCGCCCATTATGGTCGGCGCCGTGCTCTCTGTGCTGCTGCCTGGTGGAGCGTGAGCCCTATAGATGGACCTCTCTGATGTAGCTCAGCTCGCTGAAAGAACTAGGTAATGGTCTGCTGGGTACTCACCTGTGGCTGATGTGTGGGTTGTAGTGACCGCTCTCGCCTCTCATATGTTGCTGTGAGAAAGCGTCCCAAGCGTCGCTGATCTCCCATAGTCATGCACAACTGGAGTGACTCCTCTATCTGGAAGTGTGCTCGTAGGTCTAAGTATGCTGGGCATCTGATAACAAAATGCTCCTCACTCTCTACCTCTGTCTCGCATACTGGGCTTCACCTCTCCTCACGGGGACTCCCTTGGACCGACCACTCTCAATCTCGAGCTAATGTGATGAAACCCGGAGCTACCCAATGACGACTCGAAGGTGGTGGGGTAGGTATGTCTTCATGGATCTTTGAATCTCGATGAAGCCCTCGTCCGATATATGCAGAAAATGCTCATGGTAATAGAGCATTTTCGGTGGTAATGTATCCCTAGGGCTCACCCATGTCCTCTGTATGTATGTATTCCATATCTCCTGACGAATGACCCTATTCCTCTCTTGATGAGAGAGCGAGTAGGTGGGTGCATGTGAGTCGTACTGTGGAGGTGGTAGGCTGTCTATGTCAAAGCCATGGTGGGCCAGCCAGTCTCGTGTCTGTGCATACTATGAGGAGGTGTCGCCTGCTAATGCCATATCACGTGATGCCTGGAAAGCACGATAGGCAGTGCGCTCTGTATCCATGCTCCGGAGTCTGTGTAATAGGCATGCTGTCTGGAATAGTGCCTCAACTAGCATCGGTGGTGCAGCGAGCTCTGCTCTAATGATATCATGTGGTACGGAAGGCTTGCTATGGATAAGTTTGGCAATCATGAGGATCTGTGGCCTCTCTAATGCTGTCCATACTGATGTAGCTAAGCCTGGTCCCCATATGGCCGCCCCATACATGAGTGCGGGCATAACCAAAGTGTCGAAGAGCCACCCCTTTGTGCGGGGCTCTTGAAAATATGCTTGGTGGCAGAGAGAGAGAGAGAGAGAGAGAGAGAGAGAGAGAGAGAGAGAGAGAGAGAGAGAGAGAGAGAGAGAGAGAGAGAGAGAGAGAGAGAGAGAGAGAGAGAGAGAGAGAGAGAGAGAGAGAGAGAGAGAGAGAGAGAGAGGGAAGCCTTTAGCTACTCCGTGTTCGAGGGAGGGAGGGAGGGAGGGGGGGGAGAGAGAGAGAGAGAGAGAGAGAGAGAGAGAGAGAGAGAGAGAGAGAGAGAGAGAGAGAGAGAGAGAGAGAGAGAGAGAGAGAGAGAGAGAGAGAGAGAGAGAGAGAGAGAGAGAGAGAGAGAGAGAGAGAGAGAGAGAGAGAGAGAGAGAGAGAGAGAGAGAGAGAGAGAGAGAGAGAGAGAGAGAGAGAGAGAGAGAGAGAGAGAGAGAGAGAGAGAGAGAGAGAGAGAGAGAGAGAGAGAGAGAGAGAGAGAGAGAGAGAGGAGAGAGAGAGGGAAGCCTTTAGCTACTCCGTGTTCGAGGGAGGGAGGGGGGAGAGAGAGAGAGAGAGAGAGAGAGAGAGAGAGAGAGAGAGAGAGAGAGAGAGAGAGAGAGAGAGAGAGAGAGAGAGGGAGGGAGGGAGGGAGGGAGGGAGGGAGGGAGGGAGGGAGGGAGGGAGGGAGGGAGGGAGGGAGGGAGGGAGGGAGGGAGGGAGGGAGGGAGGGAGGGAGGGAGGGAGGGAGGGAGGGAGGGAGGGAGGGAGGGAGGGAGGGAGGGAGGGAGGGAGGGAGGGAGGGAGGGAGGGAGGGAGGGAGGGAGGGAGGGAGGGAGGGAGGGAGGGAGGGAGGGAGGGAGGGAGGACGGGAGGGGGGGAGGGAGGGAAGGGGGGGAGGGGGGGAGGGGGGGAGGGAGGGAGGGGGGGAGGGAGGGAAGGGGGGGAGGGAGGGAGGAGGGAGGGAGGGAGGGAGGGGGGAAGGGAGGGGGGGGGGGAGGGGGGAAGGGAGGGAGGGAAGAGGGGGGAGGGAGGGAGGGAGGGGGGGAGGGGGGAGGAGGGAGGGAGGGAGGGAGGGGGGGGGGAGGCAGGGAGGGGGGGAGGGAGGGAGGGAGGGAGGGGGGGAGGGAGGGAGGGAAGGGGGGGGAGGGAGGGACGGAGGGAGGGAGGGGGGGAGGGATGGAGGGAGGGAGGGAGGGGGGGGGAGGGAGGGAAGGGGGGAGGACGGAGGGAGGGAGGGCGAGGGGGAGGGAGGGAGGGATTAACATCTTCCAAAGACCAAACTTGGCCTATGAGACAAAATCATATACAACTGTGGTAATCTTTGTGTAGCAACGCAAAGGAAAAATAGTCGCTACACCAAATTGTGTAGGCTGAAAACAACAAAGGATGGTGTACCTGGTAATGAGGAGGCAGTGGGGATAAAATGGTGCTGCTTGGGGGGAGTGGGGCTCTGACTTTTTACATAATGCTGTGAATACAAAGGGGACCCATGAGGGCGTGAATGTGTATACCCTAACTGTTGATGATGGGGGAGGTGGGTGGAGTATGCGGTACATTGGAGGCAGTTTGAGTACCTCATGGAGGAAGGCTGTCCAAGTGGTGGTAGTGCACTTTGTGCTCCATCATGTAGTCGCGGGCTATCTTGATGCATGAGATATGCTCCTTGTGCAGTCTTGGTCGTGGGTACCCAACCATACGTGGTCGATATCACACTCTGTGGTGCTGCCGGCTGGAGCGTGAGCCCTATGCCTCTTGGAGGTGGGTCTGGCTGATGTGGCGCAACTCGTTAGAAGAACAGTGTAATCGTCAGCTGGGTACTCACCCGTGTTTGGTGATGTAGGCTTTAGCATTTGATCTCGTCTCTCATATTTTGCCTTGAGGAAACACCCCATCCTCTACTGGTCTCTAGTGGTCATGCACAACTTGAGTGACTCCTCTATCTGGAACTTTTCTCGTACGTCTGAGTATGCTGGGCATTTGATAACCAAGTGCTCCTCACTCTCTGTCTCTGCGTGGCATATTGGGCACCACCTCTCCTCTCGAGGGACTCCTCTAGCCCGACCCCACTCGATCTCGAGCTGATGTGATGAAACTCGAAGCTGCCCAATGACGGCTCGAAAGTGGTGTGATAGGTATGTCTGCATGTAGCAGGGAGTCTCAATGAAATCCTGGCCTGAGATCCATAGAAAACGCTCACGGTAGTGAAGCATTTTCGGTGTCAATGTCCTCCTCAGACTCATCCATGTCCTTTGTATGTATGTGTGCCATATCACCTGACGAATGATCCTATTTCTCTCTTGGTGGGAGAGCAAATAGATGGGGGCTTGGGAGTCGTACTGCACTAGCGGTACTCTGTCTATGTCAAAACCATGGAGGGCAAGCCAAATCTGTGTCTCTGCGTCATAGTGCCCAAAAACGGAGTTTCTGGGAAACGGTCTGGCCAGAAACGCTGTTTCTGGGCTTTTTTTTTTTCCAGATTTTTTTAAAACTTGTTTTTGGGCTACGCATTCGTCGAACTTGTTGTTTACAGCTTCTGCCGCTTGCGAAATCAGAGAGAGAGAGAGAGAGAGAGAGAGAGAGAGAGAGAGAGAGAGAGAGAGAGAGAGAGAGAGAGAGAGAGAGAGAGAGAGAGAGAGAGAGAGAGAGAGAGAGAGAGAGAGAGAAGAAAGAAAGAAAGAAAGTCATATTAACGTCTTCTGGAGGCCAAACGTGGCCTATGAGACAAAAACCATGTACAAGTGTAGTAACCCTGTGTAGAAGATAAAATGAAATAAAAAGTATATCGCTACACAAAGCTATATAGGGCTGGAAAAGGCTGGGCTGTAGTGACTGCTCGCGCCTCTCGTATGCTGCTGTGAGAAAGCGTCCCAAGCGTCTCTGGTCTCCCATAGTCATGCACAGCTGGAATGACTCCTCGATCTGGAACTGTGCTCGTAGGTCTATGTATGCTGGACATCTGATAACAAAATGCTCTTCACTCTCTACCTCTGTCTGGCATACTGGGCACCACCTCTCCTCACGGGGGACTCCCCTGGACCGGCCCCTCTCAATCTCGAGCTGATGTGATGAAACCCGGAGCTGTCCAATGACGACTCGTAGGTAGTGGGGAAGGTAGGTCTGCATGTATCTCGGAATCTCGATGAAGCCCGTGCCCGATATATGTAGAAAATGCTCGCGGTAGTAGAGCATTTTCGGTGGCAATGTAGAGAGAGAGAGAGAGAGAGAGAGAGAGAGAGAGAGAGAGAGAGAGAGAGAGAGAGAGAGAGAGAGAGAGAGAGAGAGAGAGAGAGAGAGAGAGAGAGAGAGAGAGAGAGAGAGAGAGAGAGAGAGAGAGAGAGAGAGAAAGAAAGTCATATTAACGTCTTCTGGAGGCCAAACTTTGCCTATGAGAGAAAAACCATGTACAAGTGTAGTAACCTTGTGTGGAGGATGAAATGAAATAAAAAGTATATCGCGACACAAAGATATATAAGGCTCGAAAAGGCTGGGGAGACGTGGCTCTGACTCTGCAGATAGTGGCCACCTAATACATGTGGGACATGTGAGTAAAAGTGTGAGTAAAACACCCTAGCTACTGGTGAATGGGTGGAGGTGGGTGAAGTATGTGGTACATCGGGGGTGGTTTGAGTGCCTCCTCAAGGAAGACAACCCATGGGGTGGTGGTGCGCCGATGCTCCATCATGTGGTCGTAGGCTGTCCTGATGCATGAGATATCCTCCCGATATAGTCGTGGTCGATGATATCCGCCCATGCGTGGTCGGCGCCGTGCTCTCTGTGCTGCTGCCTGGTAGAGCGTGAGCCCTATAGATGGACCTCTCTGATGTGGGTCAGCCCGCTGGAAAAACTGGGTAATGGTCTGCTGCGTACTCACCCGTGGCTGATGTGTGGGCTGGAGTGACCGATCTCGCCTCTCATATGCTGCTGCGAGGAAGCGTCCCAAGCGTCGCTGGTCTCCCATAGTCATGCATAACGTGAGTGACTCCTCTATATGGAGCTGTGCTCGTAGGTCTAAGTATGCTGGGCATCTGATAGCAAAATGCTCCTCACTCTATACCTCTGTCTGGCATACTGGGCACCACCTCTCCTCACGGGGGACTCCCCTGGACCGACCCCTCTCAATCTCCAGCTGATGTGATGAAACCCGGAGCTTCCCGATGACTACTCGAAGGTGGTGGGGTAGATATGTCTGCATGTATCTCGAAATCTCGATGAAGCCCTCGTCTGATATATGTAGAAAATGCTCACGGTAATAGAGCATTTTCGGTGGCAATGTATCCGTAGGGCTCACCCATGTCCTCTGTATGTATGTATGCCATATCTCCTTACGAATGACCCTATTCCTCTCCTGATGAGAGAGCGAGTAGGTGGGTGCATGTGATTCGTACTGTAGTGGTGGTAGCCTGTCTATGTCAAAGCCGTGGTGGGCCAGCCAATCTCGTGTCTGTGCATACCACGAGGAGGTGTCGCTTGCTAATGCCTGGAAAGCCCGATAAGCAACGCACTCTGTATCCATGCTCCGGAGTCTGTGTAATAGGCATACTGTCTGGAATAGTGCCTCAACTAGCATCGGAGGTGCAGCGAGCTCTGCTCTAATGATATCATGTGGTACTGAAGGCTTACTGCGGATAAGTCTGGAAATCATGAGGATCTGTGGCCTCTCTAATGCTGTCCATACTGATGTGGCTAATCCTGGTCCCCATATGGCTGCCCCATACATGAGGGCTGGTGTAACCAAAGTGTCGAAGAGCCACCCCTTTGTGCGGGGCTCCTGAAAATATGCTTGGTGGCACTGTCTCTCCATCAAGGCAAGTGCTCCATACCCACGTGTTATGCGGTCACGTGCTGCTTGAGACATAGAGAAGACCCCTGATGCTGTTGTAAATGTCACTCCCAAGTAAACATATGATCCGACCACCTCAATCGGTCCACGTGCTACTGTGAACAAACTATGTCTGCGTACCTGTGCTGATGTATGAAAGATCGTGACCTTGGTTTTACCAAGGTTCACAGATAACCCTCTGTGTGTGCAAAAGTCATCTAGGCCATGTAGATGTTGCTGTAGACCTTCTGAAGACTCTGAAACTAGTACAATGTCATCAGCGTATAGAAGAATATGGAAAGTGGACCCACGTACCTCAATGCCATCACCCCCCTGCTGCTGTATGTAGTCCACTATCTCATCAATGTAGAGACCAAAGAGGGTGGGTGAAAGAGGGCATCTCTCGTCCGAAGCCTGCCTATCCTAGAGCTCTGATACCCTTCCTCTCAGCGAGAGTACTCAACTTTGTCTCTAGTACCGCCCCATATAACTTGGCCAATATAGGGCCAATCATGATCGTCCGGTACGTAGCTGGATCCATAGCATCTCCTGACTTATGAATGGGCACTATGGTGTGCTCACTCCATGAGTCAGGGAACCCTTCAACTAGTGCACGGTTGAAGAGGTGGGCAATGAGCGGTGCAAGG
The DNA here is from genome assembly GCA_020310875.1 of Ceratopteris richardii. NCBI lineage: Eukaryota > Viridiplantae > Streptophyta > Polypodiopsida > Polypodiales > Pteridaceae > Ceratopteris > Ceratopteris richardii. The sequence continues at coordinate 78,844,288 of CM035422.1, forward strand.
GTCGTGCCTCCGTAGATGAGGTGCTCAGCGTGTAAACCGAAAAGTTCATGGGCCCTGCCATTCTGTAGACGGGCAATAGCGCGTCCCACCATAGTGGGTGTGAAGAAGTCAGAGGTAGTAGGACGTGAGCTCTATGGTCTGGGAATGGGGGGCTCGTCTTGGATCTCGTATAGGCTCTGTGCATAGCTATGCCAAGTGCTCGGGTCTCGGATGGGTGTCTGCTGTCTCCTCTCTCTCAAATGTCGCCATGCCACTGCACTGTCTCGACTCATGAGTAAATGATAAATGTCCCAGTACTGTCTTGTTGGAGTAAAGGTCCTAAATGACCCCCTTATTTGTACACATTTGTATAGGCCTTTTATAAGGCTTAATGTACTCATTATTTATTCTTTTGGCCAAGTTCAATGTGAACTTGGCCAGGTCCTATAAAAGTGAACTCAAATAAACTTAGGGCTCACTTCTTTCTTTAGTGAAGCCCCCAAACAAGCTGCCTCTCTCCAAATTCGAATTTCTCTCTCTCCATCTCTGTCTATCTGCTGCGTGGGCTGCTCCTTGCACCTCCAGCCCTTCTACTCAACCAAGGGGGGTATTACCACAGCTGCTGCATCACCTGAGCACTTCTCCTCAGCTCAACAATTGGTATCAGAGCCTATATTGGGCCTCAAATCTGCTGCGCAGGTTCTCTACAGCAGCATACACTCACCATTTGGCAAAATCATCAGGTTTCATCGCGAACAAAGGGTCCAAAATCTGCTGTACCATCATTTTCAGTGATGTTCCAGTTTTTTGTCGCGAAGAAAGTGATTTTTCTCTGATTTTATCACGAAGAACAGGTGTTTTTCAGCAAAATCTCAAAGTTTCCAGCAAGAACAGGTGTTTTTCAGCAAAATATCAGATTTTCCAGCAAATTTCTGAGTTTTTGCAGTCTTCTCACTCTCAACTGGCTGAGCACACATAGTGGGAGATACATTTTCCTGTAATTTCTATAGTTTCAGCAAAATTAACCTATGTATGAAAAGTTGTGGAGTATTTTGCCATAATTTCTTGTAAAACAGTGGCAAAAATTGGGGCTTTTGCTCCTACGTGCATCTAAAGGCTGAGTATTAGCCTTATGTACATTCTTTGAGGTTAAAAACAACAAAATTAGTTGTTTTTGAGCATAAATTGAGTTTCTGAAATTCTCTGCGCAGAAAATTCAGAGATCAGTTTTGTGCCCAGAATCACCCCATTTTTGTCCCAAATTGCTCCTATGACCGTTTGGAGCTGTAGTGCATCATTTTTGGAGGCTTCACTTTGATTTTGGTGCATTTGCCCAAAATTCCAGCAGGTTTTTTCATTGTGCAACTATGGCGTCATCCTCCTCAGATTTGAAGAATCTATTTGAGATTCGACGGTTTGAGGAAACAGGTTTTGACTTATGGAAGGAGAGAATTCAGGGAATCCTCTTCTTGAAGGATTGTGACAGGGCATTGGAGGCAGAGAAACCAGAGGACATGTCGGAAGATGCATGGTTTACTTTGAACAAGAAGGCCATTATATACATTAAGATGGCTGTATCCGATGAGATTCTAGTAGATCTCAAAGGTTTGACCACTGCTTTTGAGTTATGGGCAAAACTCAAGGCGACGTATGAATATACTACGCCTGTTAACCAAGTACACCTGATGCGGAAGCTTGTTGGCATGTAGCTTGATGAGTCCAAGAGTGCAGCTGAACACTTGTCATCGTTTACAGGTACTTTGTCACAGTTGCAGGACTCAGGAATGCCTCCTTTCGATGATAAGCTTAAAGCCATTTTCTTGCTTATGACATTGCCTGACTCTTGGGAGACATTGGTAGTCTCATTGTCCAATAACCCCAACTTGACTTTTGATGGTGTTAGGGGTTCTATTCTTAATGAAGAGATGAGGAGAAAAGCAAGTGGAGAAGGAGGAAGCTCAGCCAACATTGGAATAAGAGTAAAAGCAGGGAAAGGGGGAATAGCAGCAAAGGCAAAAGCATTGATGTGACATGCTATCAGTGTGGCAGGAAAGGTCACAAGAAACCCGATTGCCGCTATTACAAAGCAGAGCTTGATAGGAAGAAGAATTATGCAGATAAGAAGAAGGACAGGAAAGAAGACAAGACTGATGCACAGCACAGCCAAAAGGACAAGGAGAAGGCCAATGTGGCTTCTAGTGTAATCATAGAGGAGCTGTCAGATGCAGAGGAAATTTTATGCGCTACTTTCTCAGTTGATGACACTCATGCATTTGATCCTTCTCTAAATGTTCATGTATAGGACATATCAATCACTAAGAGTGATGTCATAGATGCTTTGTTGACCGTCAATGATGCATTGGCCCAGACTTGGATAGTAGATTCTGGTGCTTCATTCCATGTGACTCCTATCAAGGAGTGTTTTTCTACTTTTATTGCAGGCAGCCATGGCCATGTATACCTTGGAAACAATCATGCATGTTCCATTGAGGGTATTGGCACAGTGCATTTCGCTACAAATGGCACTAATGAGCTGGTCTTGCATAATGTGCGTTATGTACCAGGGATCAAGAAGAGCTTGCTTTCTGTGGGTCAAATGGATTTGCATGGTTATAGCATTCTCTTTGAGAAAGGATCATGGAAAATGACTAAAGGTTCAAGGCTGATTGTGAAAGGCACAAAGAAGGGAACTCTCTATTGCTTGCATGGAAAGGCCTTATGAGGCAAGTTCATTGCTTTGGCTGAAGTTCACTCCCATATGGAGTTGTGGCATAAGAGACTTGGCCATATGAGCCAAAAGGGTCTCACTAGGCTTTGTAACTTAAAGAAGCTCGATGCTAAAGGCACAAAGCTTGACTTTTGTAATGAATGTCAATATGGAAAGCAAGTAAAACGTTCCTTTTAGTCTGGTGTGTCTCGTAAGTCTTGTGTACTTGATCTTGTTCATTCTGATGTATGTAGCATGCCCACCAAATCTATGGGGGGTGCTTTATATTTCATCTCCTTTGTTGATGATTTTTCTAGAAAAATTTGGGTTCAATTGCTTAAATCAAAGGATGAAGCATTTGCTGCGTTTAAGCGTTTTCGTGCATTTGTGACCACCCAAATAGGTAGAAAGCTGAAATGCTTGCGTACGGACAATGGTGGTGAGTATACAAGTGCTGAATTTCAGAAATTTTGTGAAAATTTGGGCATTAAGAGGGAGCTTACTGTTCCATACAGCCCCTCTTCTAATGGTGTGGCTGAACGTTACAATAGGACACTTTGTGAGAGGGTGAGATGCATGCTGTCCACAGCTAATCTCCCTCATGGATTTTGGGGAGAGGCACTCAAAACTGCAGTACATGTGTGCAATAGATCCCCTCACATGTCTTTAAAAGGTGACATCCCTGAAGAGGTTTGGTCTGGCAAACCTGCTTTATATGATCACTTACGTGTCTTTGGCTGTGAGGCGTTTGTGCATATAAGGCCTGAGCTGAGAAACAAGCTTGATGCTAAGTCCATTAAAGGCCTCTTCATGGGATATGGTGAAGAAGGTGAAATGGGCTACAGGATTTGGATACCTCAGCTCAAGAAGGTCGTACGCAGCCGGGATGTTGTTTTTAATGAGGCAAGGCTGCTTGAAAACAATTGTGCCTCAAAAGATAACCATAAAAGGGTAAGATTTCAGCATGACCAGCCACCTGTTAGGTCCAATTTTGACCCTCAGGATGCACCACAAAGGACTGAAAATGTTGACGATCCAGTGGTTTTTGAGCCAGAAGATGTTGGACAGCAAAATGAGGCTCCTGAAGGGAATATGCAGCCGAATAATAATGCTGAAAATGGTGCTGGAAACAATGGACAGCAGCATAATAATAATGATTTGATCATACCACCTGATGTAGACCCATTGCCTGACAATGTGGATCATTGGGTGAGAAGATCTACTCGTCTTAGAAGGAATGTGAAAGATTTGATCCTTCATTGCATTACATTTTGTTGACAGATGAAGGTGAGCCTCTCACATACAAAGAGGCAAAGGCATGTGAACACAGCAGCAAGTGGGAGCTTGCTATGCAGGAAGAGATTAAAGCTTTGCATGCTAATGATACTTGGGATTTGGTTGAATTACCCAAAGAAAGGAAAGCCATTCCTAACAAATTGGTGTATAAAATCAAAACAGTTGATGGAAAACCCAAGTACAAAGCAAGGCTGGTTGCAAAGGGATATGCCCAGACCAAAGGCATAGATTTCCAAGAAGTATTCTCTCCTGTGGTGAAGATGACCACTTTGCGAGTGTTATTTGCAATAGTAGCTTCTCTTGATTTGGAATTAGACCAAATGGATGTACATACAGCTTTCTTGCATGGTGATGTTGATGAAGAGCTTTACATGAAACAGCCAGAGGGGTTTGTTTTTCCTGGAAAAGAACATTTGGTATGTAAGCTCAATAGAAGCTTGTATGGGCTGAAACAAGCTTCTAGACAATGGTACAAGAAGTTTGATGCTTTCATGCTCAAACAAGGGTATAAAAGAAGCCATGCTGATCACTGTTTGTATACGAAAACTGATGTAGATGGCAGCCCTATTATTCTTGTCTTATATGTTGACGATATGCTGATTGCTGGTAAGAAAAGAGACACCATTGATGCTATTAAACAGCAGCTGAAATCTGCTTTCTGAATGAAAGACCTTGGGGCAGCAGAGCATGTCCTTGGAGTGAGGATTAGAAGACAAAGGGACCAGCACATATTGTATTTGTCGTAGGAAAAATACATTGAAAAGGTGTTGGACAGATTTAACATGGCTGATGCAAAGCCTCTTGGAGTGCCATTGCAGCCATATGTTAAAGTTTCCAAGGAAGATTGTCCCAAAACACAAGAAGCAATCAATGACATGCAAAATGTGCTTCAGCTTGTGGCTCACTTATGTATGCTATGGTTGCATCTAGGGCGGACATTGCCCATTCAGTGGGAGTTGTGAGCCGGTTTATGGCCAATCGAGGCAAAGCTCATTGGAAAGCAATAAAGTCCATTTTGCTGTACTTAAAGAGGACCAAAAATAAATGCATTTGCTATGGCAAAGACCCATTGGAGCTGAAAGGCTTTTGTGACTCTGACATGGCTGGTGATGTGGATACACGTAAATCCACAAGTGGATACATATGCACTCTTGCAGGAGGTGCTGTTTCATGGTGCTCAAGGTTGCAAAAGATTGTTGCTTTGTCCACTACAGAGGCTGAATACATTTCAGCCACTGAGGCTTCCAAGGAAGCCATATGGTTGGCACGATTATGCAGTGAGTTTGGCTTGTCAAACAAGGCACCTATGCTTGGCTGTGATAGCCAGAGTGCCATATGTTTGGCAAAGAATGCCATGTTTCATGCACGCACTAAGCATATTGATGTGCGATATCACTTCATTCGAGAAGTGCTTGAGGATGGCCTTATCACACTTGTTAAGGTTCATACATCACAGAATCCTGCAGATGTTCTCACTAAGTGCTTGTCTAAAGCACAACATGAGCTATGTATACAGATGGTGGGAGTCACGTAGCTTAAAGGCGTCATTTATGCCTTTAAGTGGGAGGTTGTTGGAGTAAAGGTCCTAAATGACCCCCTTATTTGTACACATTTGTATAGGCCTTTTATAAGGCTTAATGTACTCATTATTTATTCTTTTGGCCAAGTTCAATGTGAACTTGGCCAGGTCCTATAAAAGTGAACTCAAATAAACTTAGGGCTCACTTCTTTCTTTAGTGAAGCCCCCAAACAAGCTGCGTCTCTCCAAATTCGAATTTCTCTCTCTCCATCTCTGTCTATCTGCTGCGTGGGCTGCTCCTTGCACCTCCAGCCCTTCTACTCAGCCAAGGGGGGTATTACCACAGCTGCTGCATCACGTGAGCACATCTCCTTAGCTCAACATGTCTCTCCTCCCAATCTCGCCGTTTGCGGCGAGTAAGGCTCTGCATGCGACGTTGTGCCTGTGTGTGTGTAATATCCCCTCTATGCTCTAAAATGCGTAGGTGCTTGCGTAGCTCACGGCAATCTACATCATACCAACAGTTCTGAGGCATGGAACCTGTGCGTGGAGGGTGTATATATGTGCGGTGTGGGAAACTGCAGAGAGCGGAGTCGTGTAGGATGGTGGTGAACTGTGATGTAAGTGTATCCAAGGGTGAGAGTGGATAGAGGGAGAGTAGGTGGGTGTGTAAATGGTGTGCATAAATGTGTGAGAGCTCGTGTGTGAAGTGTATCGTGATGTGTGTCTCAGTGGGTGAGGGAGGGTCTAATGGAATAGGAGATGAGAGTGTGAATGTGATAAATGTATGGTCAGCACCAAGTGGGCGTCGTCCAATAGTAAGTGAGGTGATGTGTGAAGCTCCAGAGGTGGTACCCAAAATGTAGTCCACTGTGCTCTCGCCTCCCCCGTGAGGGAAGCAAGTAAGTCCGCCCAAACCTGGCCAACGATGCATCCCGTTATATATAACGAGCTGATGTCGGCTGCCTAGCTCAAGCAGATGTCTGCCATACCCTGTGGTATCCTCACCCATATCTGCCGATACTGTGCTAGTGCTCATCTCCTCTGGGTCTCTGGCTCTCATGAGATGTGGGTGATCCATGTCATATGCATCGCACTGATGTGACTGAGTGCGTCCATTGAAGTCCCCCATGAGGAAGACTTCACCTAGTGTGCTGAAATGTAGTATCTCATCTAAAAGTGCTGTGTATGGTTAGTCTTTGTCTCGGATCGGTCCCCCAAGATCCTGTCGTGCGTATCGAGATCCGCCTGGAGGGAAGTAGCATGTAGCAATGTAAATCCAGCTCCCCTGTGCTATCTCCATGCGAGCCCACATATATCGTGCCTCCTCATCTCTTCCTATAACATGGATCCGGCTTTGTATCTCCTGTCTAAATACGATGGCCACCCCACCCAACCCTCGCGCTGTACTCTGTCTCGTCGTGGTCCGGAATGCAGATTCCCAATGAAAGCCTGCAATGCGAGGTAGGCCTCTCTCAGGGCTTTCATGGGTCTCAGTGATGAAAGCAAAGTCATGTGACTCCAAGATCTCCTCGAGTCTATCTGGCCGCGTCCAGAGTGCCCCGTTGCAGTTCCACACTGCTCCTCTGAGTGGTGCCTCCTTGTGTAGTGATGTCTCATAGGCCGCGTGGCCCTATTTGATAGGGCGTCCGTCTATGAAGACCTTACCATCACGGTAAAAGGCCTTCCTTCCCTCTCGATGTGCCTGGAGTATCTGTGGCATGCAAGCACGTCTATGTGCTACGTGCATCCTCGTGAGGTCCTCATCCATGTAAAAGGTGCCGCCTGGTAGTCCACGTAGTACTGATCGGCGTATAAAAGAGAGAGAGAGAGAGAGAGAGAGAGAGAGAGAGAGAGAGAGAGAGAGAGAGAGAGAGAGAGAGAGAGAGAGAGAGAGAGAGAGAGAGAGAGAGAGAGAGAGAGAGAGAGAGAGAGAGAGAGAGAGAGAGAGAGAGAGAGTGTGAGAGAGAGAGAGAGAGAGAGAGAGAGAGAGAGAGAGAGAGAGAGAGAGAGAGAGAGAGAGAGAGAGAGAGAGAGAGAGAGAGAGAGAGAGAGAGAGAGAGAGAGAGAGAGAGAGAGAGAGAGAGAGAGAGAGAGACTCGGTTCTCAGCTTCTGAAAGCCTTCAGGTGACTTGCATTTTGTTTTTTTCGATTTCTATGAATGCATGTGCCATGAATGTATGACATGTGTATCATGTATGTACTATGTATATACGATATATTATATATAATATGTATATACTAAACTCTAATGACTATAAATGTATGAGCATTGAGTGCATGTGTTGTATGGAGCATGTGTGTTCGAGTGCATGTGTATGCATGAGTGCATATGTGCGTATGAGTGCATGACACATGTGCATTGTGTGTGTATGTACTTACTACTATGGAGCAAGTGTGTATGTGTGCATTGTGTGTAATATGTATGGAGCAAGTGTGTATGACTGCATGTGTGTGCATGAGTGCATGTGTGTAATATGTATGAGACTTGAGTGCATTGTGTGTGTATGAGTGCATATGTGTGCATTGTGTGTGTGCATTATCTATCATGATTCATCCATCTATGACATGCACTATGTAGACAGTAGTATCATGTATGTAGTCATATGTATTATGTAATATGTGTATGTATGTACAATGTTCTTTTGTGTGCACTATGTGAAATTATAAATAGTACCATGTATGTTACAACTTGAGCATACTATCTAGTATGATATATATAATATCACTAAAGTCTAATTTTCTTTATGTATGCAAATTCTCTAGCAGCTAGCTGAATATTAGACATGGCTCCAGATCCCTACTGGAGATATGTCAAAAAGATTGGAGACTATTCTGGTGGAGGTGGATCAAGAAAATGGAAGTGTAATTTTTGTGGATATGAAAAGACAGGTTCTGTGACAAGAGTGAAGGACCACCTTGCACGCGTCCCATGTAGAGATACCGGACCATGCAAAGAGGTCCCTAATGATGTGTATGCAGGGCTTGAGGCATGGAGACGGTCACGGATGGGAATGCCCTCATGTGATGAGGAAAAGGAAGAAGAAGGCACCCAAAGAGCTACCTCAAGCCAATGTGTTGGCACTTCAAAGAGAACTAGAGTTGAAAGCTCTAGTATTCATGCCTCCTCTAGTGTGGGTGAAGGTCCTAGTGCAATAGGACACCTTTACCCAAAGTGGACAGCCATGCAAGAGGTTCATTGCAAAGTGCAAGTGTCAAAGCTAGCTTGCAAAAGCAAGGAATGAGAGAGGCCACTAGGGAAATCATGCGATTATTCATTCGTTGTGCTATCCCCTTCAATGTGGCTAGGACCACTCAATGGAAAAACACCATAAAATCAATTAGCCGCATTGGATGTGAGTGGGAAGGTGCTTCACCAAAGACCATAGTTGGATCGGAACGCGTTCCAAACGCGATTGGAACGTTCGAAACGTTCCGTACGGAACGTACGTTCCAATCAGCATTCGGAACGCGTGCTTTTTCATTTTTTAAAAAATTGCTTCCTATGTAAAAATTCAGATTTTATCATATAAAAATATAATATAATACATACTATAATACATATATGTAATATGACACACACACATGCATAAATACACATATACAAACATGCATATATAATATGACACATTGCATATATAAATAATGACACACATTGCACACACATGCATGTATGATACACAATGCACATGCATGTGTGGATTATAGTGCATGCTTATTTATCTTTGAATCTTGATTCTTTCTTATATCTTAAACAAATACTAAATGTATATATATATATATATGTATGTGCATATATATATATATATATATATATATATATATATATATATATATATATATATATATATATATATATATATATATATATATATATATACATACATACATATATATATATATATACATACATACATATATATATATATACACATACATACATACATACATACATACATACATACATACATACATACATACATACATACATACATACATACATACATACATACATACATACATACATACATACATATATATATATATATATATATATATATATATATATATATATATATATATATATTATGGTAACATTCCTTAACGTTCCATATCCTTGCGTTTGGTAAGGCACCACGTTTCGTACGCGTACCGTACGTGCCTACCAAACGTTCCGTATGACCTTGGCAAGGACATTGCGTACTAGGGAATTTAAGAAGGAAAAGGCATGTTTGGAAGTGGAGCTTGAGTTTTGGCGGGATACATGGAAGAAGTATGGATGCACCATCTTGTGTGATGGTTGGTCAGATGCCCGCAAGAGGCATGTATATAATGTTATTGTCTCATGTTGTAAGGGGTCCATGTTTTGGAAGGCTATAGATGCATCGACTCCTGGTCTTACCATTACAGGTTCCTTCCATTGGTAACTGGTTGAGTATATTATTTTGATTTCATGTGCATTGTATATTATCATTTATGTAAAGTGTAAATTCTAATTTCTGAATTTTTTTTATTATTACAGATGCATATATTTGGGAGCATATAAAAATTGTCATAGAGGAGATTGGGGCTCATAATGTGGTACAGGTGATAAGAGATAATGGAAGCAATTGTGTTTCCATGGGGAATTTACTTGAATAAGAATATCCTTCTATTGTTTGGACCCCATGTGCTTCTCATTGCTTAGATCTTTTGATTGAGGATGTGGGCAACATATTTTGGGTGCATGCAATCTTTGCCACAGCAAGAAGTATGGTCAGATTTGTGACCAAACGTCCAAAGATGTTGGCTATGTTTTGAGCTAACAGTAAGCTTGAGATCTTCAAGCCCGCCGTCACGAGGTTTGCTTTCGTGTGCGAACAAATTTGATTCGCACAATCAGCAGTGATGAGTGGATTGCTTGGGATAAAAGCACCACTCCAAAGTTCTTGCAGTTTAGACGCAATGTAATGAATGAGTCTTGGTGGGTTGATGAGTGGATTGCTTGGGATAAAAGCACCACTCCAAAGTTCTTGCAGTTTAGACGCAATGTAATGAATGAGTCTTGGTGGGTTGAGGCACAGGGTTTAGTTAAAACCCTAAACCCTATATAGACTGTCCTACGCATCACCGACATGGAGGGAAGTACGATGGGTCTTCTCTATGAGTATATGGACAGAATTGGAGAGGCCCTGAATAAAAACACATACTTATCTGTTTAGAAGTAAGTTTTTTCAATGTTTTATGTTTTCATTACTCTTTAATCTTGATTAGTCGTTATAAGCATGACATATGTAATGTATTAATTCTTGAATTTTCTTTTCATAATTGTAGAGTGGATGAGATACGATAGGTATGGAATAGGCGTTGGGATTGGTTTCACATACCAATTCATGCTGACGCTCACATATTGCATCCATTATGGCGTAATGAGGATCAACTTCAGAGTGAGGAGCTAGATTTCGGCTTTCAGGAGTACATAGAGCGTTATAGTGGTGGTGATTTAGAGATCATCCGTCGCATAGAGGATGATCTTCTTGCTTTTAGGAATGAGACACACCACTTTGGTAGACCGACAACAAAGCTCCGAGAGACTCAGATCCAGCTTGTCTCATGGTGGGAGAAATATGGTACATGTGCACCTACATTGGTAATTTTCTTGTTTACTTTGATTTTATTATTTACTAATTAGTGCTTCTCAAGATTATGTTTTTGCTAATTTAATATCATTATGTTTTTGCTTAAGAGAAACGTATTGCTCTTCGAGTTCTCTCTCAAGATTGTAGCTCTGGATCTTGTGAGAGAAATTGGAGTACATGGGCTCTTTTTCACACAAAAAAGAGAAATAAACTTACGATAGCCCAGCTTAAGAGACTTGTCTTCTGCAACGCCAACTTGAAGCTTTTAGAGAGACTTTCAGCATCTCCTGATCCCATACAGATAGATGTTGATAAGCTTGAGATTGAGAAGGTGCAGCACATTCCAGAGATTCCTCAGGAGGATAGAGATCTTTACACTTTGCTCTATGAGGAGTCCATTCAGCCCGCACATGATACACGCTCACGACGCCATGGTGATAGCAGAAGGCATGGAGATGAGCCTACTAGAGATATGTTATCTTCTAGTAGTGAGGAGGATATAGAGAGTGATGATGGATCCCAGGATTCTATTGATGTAGAATGTGATTGATGTACTTTGTTTATGGAACATCTTTCATGATGATATGTATTTGACACTTCAGTTTTTTTATCTATGATGTATCATTTTGGCTTGGAATTTTGGATTCTGGAAGTATGTATACATAATACAAGTCTTTATAAATTGTCTATTGTCTAGAGACAAATGTTTAATTAATAATGTGCATATGCCATAGTTGAACTTAAGAATGTAAGAAATTTGAATGTTCAATGCATGTATGTATGAGTGTATCATGTATGAGTAGTTAGTGTGTGCAATGTGTGCGTGCATTGTGTGTATATGTGTGTGTGACATGTGTGTATATATATATATATATATATATATATATATATATATATATATATATATATATATATATATATATATATATATATATATATATATATATTTTTTTTTTTTTTTAAACCGTTTCCCGTTTCCTTCCGTTTCCAAATTTTTGGAAACTCCGAAACTTCGTTTCCGACCTGTCCGAATCCACCGTTTCCAACTGTGTCTGGCACTATGCTCTGCGTACTATGAGGCCTCTCTTGCGAGTGCCATGTCACATGATGCCTGGAAAGCTCTGTAAGTGATGCGCTCGGTATCCATGTTCTGGATCCTGTGTAATGGGTATATTGTCTGGAAGAGTGCCTCTACTAGCATCGGTGGTGCAGCAAGCTCTGCCGTGATGATATCATGGAGTATCGAAGATTTTTTGTAGATGAGCGTGGCAATCATGAGAATCTGCGGCCTCTCCAATGGTGTCCATGATGATGCGGCTAATCCTGGTCCCCATATAGCTTCCCTATATATGAGTGCTAGGGTAACCAAAGTGTCAAAGAGCCATCCTTTTGTGCGGGGCTTTTGAAAATATGCCTGGTGACACTGTCTCTCAATCAAAGCTAGCGTTGCGTATCCTTGTGTGATGCAATCACGGACTTCCTCAAACATGGAGAAAACCCCAGAGGCTGCTGTGAATGTCACTCCCAAGTAGACATATGATCCGACTACCTTGATGGGTCTGTTTGCCGCTGTGAAAGAACTGCCTCCTCACTTGTGCTGATGGGTGGAAGATCAGAAGCTTGGTTTAACCAAGGTTTATTGATAACCCTCTATGTGTATAGAAATCATCTAGCCCATGTATAGAAATCATCAGCATATAAAAGAATGTGGATAGTGGTCCCTCGTACCTCAATGCCCTCCCCTCCCTGTTGTCGTATGAAGTCCACTATCTCGTCCATGTATAAACCAAAGAGAGTGGGTGAGAGGGGGCACCCTTACTTCACCTCGATGGTGCTAGCAAGTAAATCGGATAGACTGCCTGGGCATGTGACTCTACCTGATACTCTCTCATATAAGGTATAGATCTCCCATATCATCTCCTTTGGAGCCTCGATATTGTGTAAACGTCTGAAGAGCCGCTCATGAGAATTGGGGCGTGAGCTATGTGGCTTCAAAATGACTGGTCCGGGATCTCGTATAGGCTTTGTGCATAGCTATGCCAAGTGCTCGGGTCTCAAATGGGTGTCTGCTGTCTCCTCTCTCTCAGTGTCGCCATGCCATTGCACTGTCTTGGCTCATGAGCAAGTGATAGATATCCCAATACTATCTCTCCTCGGCGGGTAAGGCTTTGCATGCGTCGCTGTGCCTGCATGTGAGTAATATCCCCTCTGTGCTCTAAAATCCGTAGATGCTTCCTTAGCTCTTGGAAATTTATATCATACCAACGGTTTTGGGGCATGGATCCCGTGCATGGAGGGTGTGTTTGTGTGTGGTATGGAAAGTTGTGTAGAGCTGATTCATGTAGGATGGTGGTGATATGTGATGTGAGTGTGTCTAGTGGTGATAGTGGGTCGAGGGAGAGTAGGCGAGTGTGTAAGTGGTGCATAAACATGTGAGAGCTCATGTTTGAAGTGTATCGTGGTTTGTGGCTCAATGAGTATGGGAGGGTCTAATGGAATAGGAGATGAAAGTGTGAACATGATAAATATATGGTCAACACGGAGAGGACAAAGTCCAATACTAAGTGAGGGAATAAGTGACATTCGAGAAATGGTACCGAGAATGTAGTGGACTGTGCTCTCGCCCCCCTTGTGAGGGAAGCAAGTCCGTCCACCCGAGCCTGGCCAACGATGTATCCCGTTATATATAACGAGATGATGTCGGCTGCCTAGTGCAAGTAAATGTCTTCCGTACTTGGTGGCGTCCTGACCCATATCTGTTGATACTTTGCTATTCCTCATCTCCCCTCATGATCTATGGATGCTCCATAGCATATGACTCGCGCCAATGTGATTGGGTGCAGCCATTGAAGTCCCCCATGAGGAAGATTTCACCTAGGATGCTGTAATGTAGTATCTCATCCCCGAGTACAATGTATGGTGAATCTTTGTCCGGAGTTGGTCCTCCATGGTCATGTCCTGCGTATCTGGATCTGCCTGGTGGGAAGTAGCATATGGCAATGTAGACCCGACTCTCCAATGCTTTCTCCATGCGAACCCACATGTATCGTGCCTCCTCGTCTCTACCTATGATGTGGATTTGGCTTTGTATCTCCTGTCTAAATATGATAGGAGAGAGAGAGAAGAAGAAGAAGAAGAAAGAAAGAAAGAAAGAAAGAAAGAAAGAAAGAAAGAAAGAAAGAAAGGGAGGGAGGGAGGGAGGGAGACAGAAAGAAAGAAAGAAAGAAAGAAAGAAAGTGATATTAACGTCTTCCAAAGGCCAAACTTGACCTATGAGACAAAACCATGTACAAGTGTGGTAACCCTTGTGTAGAAATAAAACGGAATAGAAAGAAAGAAAGAAAGAAAGAAACAAAGAAGGAAAGAAAGTGATATTAACGTCTTCCGAAGGCCAAACTTGGCCTATGAGACAAAACCATGTACAACGGAGGTAACCCTTGTGTAGAAATAAAACGGAATAGTGCTCGCTACACAAAACTGTGTAGGTTGAAAAAGGCCGGAAAGAACCATAGGATAGTGTACTGGGTAATGGAGAGGTACGGGGGATAATGTAGTGGTGCGTGGGAGAGATGTGGCGCTGGTTCTGCAGATAATGGCCACCTAATACATGGGTGCCCCATGATGGGAGTGGACATGTTTATCCTAACTACAGATAATGGGTGGTGGTGGTTGGAGTATGTGGTACATTTGCGGCAGTCTAAGTGCCTTCTGAAGGAAGGCTACCGAGGTGGTGGTGGTGCACCTATGCGTCATCATGTGGTCATGGGCTATCATGATGTGTGAGATATCCTCCTGGTATAGTCGTGGTCGTCCGTATCCAGCACTATGTGGTCGACCTCACACTCTCTGTGCCGCTGCCTGTTGGAGCGTGAGCCCTATGCCTTTGGAAGGAGGGCCCGTCCGATGTAGCCCATCTCGTTTAAAGAACCGAGTAATGGTCTACTGGGTACTAACCCATGTCTGATGCGTGGGCTGTAGCGACTGCTCTCGTCTCTCATATGCTGGCATGAGGAAATGTCCCAACCTCTGCTGGTTTCCAGTAGTCATGCATAACTGTAGTGACTCCTCTATGTGGAACTGTGTTAGCATGGGTGGTGCAGTGAGCTCTGCTGTGATGATAGCATGTGGTACTGAAGGCTTGCTGCGGATGAGTCTGGCAATCATGAGAATCTGTGCCCTCTCCAATGCTGTCCATGCTGATGTATCTAATCCTGGCCACAATATGGCTCCTCCATACATGAGTGCTAGTCTAACCAAAGTGTCGAAGAGCCACCCTTTTGTGCGGGGCTCCTGAAAGTGTGCCTGGTGGCAGTGTCTCTCCATCAAGGTTAGTGCTGCATATCCACATGTGATGCGATCCCGGGCTGCCTGAGACATAGAGAAAACCCCAGAGGCTGCTGGGAATGTCATTCCGAGATAGACATATGATCCGACTACCTCAATCGGTCTGCCTGCTGCTGTGAAAGAACTATGTCTCCTCACCTGTGCTGATGTATGAAAAATCACAACCTTGGTTTTTACCAAGGTTCACAGATAGCCCTCTATGTATGCAGAAGTCGTCTAGGCTGCATAGGTGGTGCTGTAGACCTTCTGCGGACTCTGAAACCAACACAATATCATCAGCATATAAAAGAATATGAACAGTGGTCCCTTGTACCTCAACGTTCCCCCCTCCCTTCCTTGCTGGTGTATGAAGTCCACTATCTCATCAATGTATAGACCAAAGAGGGTGGGTGAAAGAGGGCACCCTTGCTTCACCCCGATGGTGCTAGCAAGCGAGTGGGATAAGCCACCTGGACATCTGACTCTACCAGATACTCTCTCATGTAAGGCGTAGATCCTCCATATCATCTCATCTGGAGCTCCGATATCGAGTAGGCGTCTGAAGAGTCGTTCCCTGGGAGGGGGGAGGGCAGGGGGCGAGGGAGGGGGGGAGGGCAGGGAGGGAGGGAGGGGGGGAGGGCAGGGAGGGGGGGAGGGCAGGGAGGCTGGGGAGGGAGGGACAAGGGAGGGGGGGGAGGGAGAATGTGGGTGTATGTATGTGTACACAAGATTTGTGTGTTTGCATGTCCTTGCATGTGTGCATTTAGACAAATAATGTGTACCAGACCTACAAACATTGAAGACAATGCCTAATGCCTAAAATTATAGACATAAAGGAAACATAACAAGGGTTCATATTATAGTTTTTGATGCCAACTTCTTGATTGGATTCTTTCTCAGATGATAGAATATGGAAGGGCTCATTTTCAAAAGCAACCTCAATCTGGACATTTGATTGAAACATTTAAGCAACCCGAGGAACCAGAGATATCATTTGAAGAGCTTTTAGAACTGGAAAAGAAAGATGCATTCTGGTAGTTCTCTATAAATTAGTGCATGCTGTGTTTCTTTCTGATAACTAGTGTTTCAAATGATTTTATTATTATTATTTTTTTTAATTTTGTTTTTTTGTGGTTCGTTTTTTCTTTTGTTTTTTTTTTTTTTTTTTGTTTTTTTTTTTTGTTTTTTTTTTGTTTGTTTGTTTGTTTGCAGGAAAACTCACAGCTTGACAAGGTCATCATTGTCAACAAGTTGATGTCAGGGCTTTGCGGCAGTAGGTAATCTATGTCATAATATGGGTTAAACATAGTAGAACCATTATGCAAGGGTTCTGGAGGATAGTCTCTGTAATGGCGG
>CM035422.1:78866085-78878585 GCA_020310875.1 Ceratopteris richardii
TTCGCTTATGCTCAACTACTTCAGTACTTAATTCGCTGGAGACCTTAGCACAAGAATCAAGTCACTTGTTCAGATAGATATCAAACCATTCTACAATCGACGTCACAGCGAACACAGTCATGAAGGACCGAAATTCTGAAGACCATCTGTACCTACTTAAGCTTCTTACGGTGACATTAACTTACCATACCACGACAGAGTAAACATTAAAACAACGTACTCCCCGTGGTACCAGAACTACTATCTTTTACGCACAGAACTTGTTAACCATCTGGTGGATCATCTCCAGACAATCAGTTAGCCCAATACATAAAACCACACTTCCAGCAAGGATTCACAGACAGAACGTCGGACCTACAGCAAATGAGTTTCTGAAACGGGACAAGTTTGCAACCGCACGACTATCAACAAGAACGAATACAGACAAAGATCAGACCAACAGATGCACAGGTCACTTAGACAACTCAGAAATAACAAGATTAACTAACGTCAGACCACACACAGACGAACAACGCCTTTTCCAACTATCGGAAGTGCGTTTTACCTGGTCCTTGGGTTCTTGGGAGTGGAAGGGGTCTGTAAGAACAGAGGCCCTATACTAGTTTTCCCAATACAACTACGTCAGATACAGGGGTCTATTGGAACTTAACCAGATTCGCTTATGCTCAACTACTTCAGTACTTAATTCGCTGGAGACCTTAGCACAAGAATCAAGTCACTCGTTCAGATAGATATCAAACGATTCTACAATCGACGTCACAGCGAACACAGTCATGAAGGACCGAAATTCTGAAGACCATCTGTACCTACTTAAGCTTCTTACGGCGACATTAACTTACCATACCACGACAGAGTAAACATTAAAATGACGTACTCCCTGTGGTACCATAACTACTATCTTTTACGCACAGAACTTGTTAACCATCTGGTGGATCATCTCCAGACAATCAGTTAGCCCAATACATAAAACCACACTTCCAGCAAGGATTCACAGACAGAATGTCGGACCTACGGCAAATGAGTTGCTGAAACGGGACAAGTTTGCAACCGCGCGACTATCAACAAGAACGAATACAGACAAAGATCAGACCAACAGATGCACAAGTCACTTAGACAACTCAGAAATAACAAGATTAACTAACGTCAGACCACACACAGACGAACAACGCCTTTTCCAACTATCAGAAGTGCGTTTTACCTGGTCCTTGGGTTCTTGGGAGTGGAAGGGGTCTGTAAGAACAGAGGCCCTATACTAGTTTTCCCGATACAACTACGTCAGATACAGGGGTCTATTGGAACTTAACCAGATTCGCTTATGCTCAACTACTTCAGTACTTAATTCGCTGGAGACCTTAGCACAAGAATCAAGTCACTCGTTCAGATAGATATCAAACCATTCTACAATCGACGTCACAGCGAACACAGTCATGAAGGACCGAAATTCTGAAGACCATCTGTACCTACTTAAGCTTCTTACGGCGACATTAACTTACCATACCACGATAGAGTAAACATTAAAACGACGTACTCCCCGTGGTACCATAACTACTATCTTTTACGCACAGAACTTGTTAACCATCTGGTGGATCATCTCCAGACAATCAGTTAGCGCAATACATAAAACCACACTTCCAGCAAGGATTCACAGACAGAACGTCGGAACTACGGCAAATGAGTTTCTGAAACGGGACAAGTTTGCAACCGCACGACTATCAACAAGAACGAATACAGAGAAAGATCAGACCAACAGATGCACAGGTCACTTAGACAACTCAGAAATAACAAGATTAACTAACGTCAGACCACACACAGACGAACAATTTGGTGAATTTCCCAACAAAATCTCGTCTCTCCGCATCTCTTTTTCATTGCTTTATATAAGCTTTTACAAGAATGCGCGTAACAACCTTTTGCGCATGTTTTACAAAGATTTCCGTTATGCGAGTCTCACTGCGGCGGCCGGCTAACACTGGCACGCACGGGTGGACCCGAACTCGCAAGTTGTTACAGGGTTACTATTCTTCGACTATTCCTTCTAAATACATGTTTCGGGCTAATCTAAGTGTACGGGCGATCTTTTTCTTTAATGTTTCTAATAGTTGTTTAAGTGTATCTTGCTCTAAGAGTTGTGCATCTGTTCTAACAGAGCTTAGGGCTATGGCCTCGGTGAGCAAAATTTCGGCTTTGGTTTGTAAAAATGTTTCCTGTAAGTAGAAGTCGTTGGCCATCGCAGCGTCTCGGGATGATTTCATGTCAGCTAGTTGCTTCTGCAGATCAATGATATGATCCTTCTTATTGCGTATTTGATTATCCATTCTTTCGAATTGTTGGTTC
Source organism: Ceratopteris richardii (assembly GCA_020310875.1). Classification (NCBI taxonomy): domain Eukaryota; kingdom Viridiplantae; phylum Streptophyta; class Polypodiopsida; order Polypodiales; family Pteridaceae; genus Ceratopteris; species Ceratopteris richardii. Next base: position 78,868,420 of record CM035422.1, read on the forward strand.
TGAAATTCTAATGTTTTGTAATAAGCATCTCTTTCTGCTTTGATGGCTGCTATCTGCTTCTGTATTTGCGACTCTTTTATCAGATACTTGTGAAGTATATTATTTACACTTGATAACTCTTCTTTGGTCGTGTGAAGCTCGTGTTTCATCTCTTTAAGTTCTCTTTGCTGTTCCTGGTTTTGCTGGTCTTTCTCCTGTAACTGAAGTCTGATTTCTTCCAAGCGGTTACCTAAGGCAATTCTGACATCTTCGGCGTCTTTGAGTGTTTGCTTTAGGTTAGTGAGCTCTGCGTCTGCAGCCATCAACAATTCTTCCTTTGCGTGTACTGCATTCAGTGCTTCATCTCGTTGGGTGGTCATATCTTCCTGTTCTCTTATTATTGCCTGTAACTGCTTAATCTTCTCATTAAGTGCATGGTTTTTGGCCTTTACTGTGTGTAATTCCTCTTGGAGGGGTGTGATGTCTGCCTCCATTAGTTCTAGTTTGTGTTGAAAATCATCTTGCACAGAGTCTGTGAGCTGTTTCAGTTGCCGCGGCAGTTGTTGTGATAAGTTTATGAGCATATGTCCTATTGCAGCTAAATCAGAAATTGCTGGGATGGCCGGAATCGGAGGTTTCAAAGAGGTTTCGGCGTGGAGCTGTTGGGAGTTCGGTGGCGAGTAAGTGGGTGATGAGGTTGAGGATGCAGTGGTTTCAACAGGGTGAGTGGGGTAGACAGGCGGGATGGGTTTGAGTGGATGTTTCGGTGAGGGAGGATGGAGGATAGGGTTAGATTGTATTACCTTTTCTTTTGTCGGTTGCTCCGATTCGGTGTTTTGGTTTGCTGCGGACTCAACTGCTTTAAGCAGTGTTTCTAAAGCTTCTTTAGCTACTTGTTGTGTATCTTCTTGGTTCTGTGGCTCCGTTTGTTGCTGAGATATCTGTTCTGTCGAGACTGTTTCTGTTTCGGTCTGGTCTTGTTGCTGTTGCTGCTCCGACGCTGATGTTTGTGCAGATGACTCATGTTGCATCGAGGTGTTGGTGTCGTGGAATGTGTCTTCTTCTTGCATATCTACTTCTTTATTTATTTCTTCATCTTCTCCGGCGGAGCCTAGTGCTTCGCTTTCCGAGGAACTTATCCTGATTCTTTTTCTTCGGAATAGCTGGTTGATTTCTTCTTCGTCTTCCTCATCGTCTTCTAACAGCTATACGGATTCTTCCTGTCTTAGGACCGGACCTCTCGGTGGTGGTTGTGCTGCAAGGATGGTGGGGAAGAGAAATGATAGGATATGTGGCAACCTAGATCTTGGCGTGTTTCCTTTGTTCACCTGCTTCATAATGGCTACGCATTCCTTGTGCATACGGCTGAAGTAGTATGTTGCAAAGTTTACCGGTTCTCGTGAAGCTAAGTCGAGGGCTGAGTAGAATGCGCGTGATATCCTATAAGTTCGTTTCTGGAGGTTGAGTATGGCTACGAGGAATTGGAGTGCGGTTCTCTCAGGTTCAGGTCTACAAAGAATGGCGTACTCGTTCGACGAATACCTAGGAAATAACTGTTTCAAGGTGGCTATGGGAATGTTTGGGCCACTCTGTTTGCCTTGTACAGGAAGTCGAAACGACTGAGCGAATGTTTGAAATGTGATTACTACTCGGGAGGGTAAAGAGGTGATAGCCCACATTTTCTCTGTCGCAGGTGTGTTGGCGATGACGGATATTATTTGGGCAAAGAAAGGGTGATTCTCCACTGAGTGCCATGGCAGCTCAACGAAGTTGGATAATCCCTGGATGCGCAGGTACTCACCTACATCCGTAGGGAGTCCGTCATGGAAAGCGGCATAGTTTGCCAAAGCTTCCATGGCGCAATACAGTCAGCAAGCACAACACGCAAACATAGGGTAACACAGATTACAATTACACAAATACAATAGCGTTTTTCGGCGGACTGGCGAAGATTATGTAGATGCACTGCAACTAAGAGAAATCAGTCATAATAAATTATTCCGCGACGTGGATATGATAATTTCTTAACTATGGCGTGCATGCATGAACGGCTTGAACAAGACCGGGTGGCTTTAGTTATAAATAGAGTTCAGCACGTGGATATTTACACTTATTTTATTGATTAATCAAAATTTAAACGAAAAAGAGGACTGAAAAAAAAAAAAAAAGAACGTCAAAAGTTGCGGCAATTCCGCATAATGTCTTATCGTAGATGTGACGCTTGTCGATATGGTCGCAGCTTCGAACCATTTATTACTTTTGGCAAGGGAATTCTTGTTAATGTGGTTAATCGAAATGTTGCAGGGCCCACCTATTCCGCTATTCGATAAGGGCCAAACCATCGTAGCTTAAACTTGTCGGCAGAGCGATTCGATTTCGCATTGTAGAAGAGGACAAGTTGTCCTACCGTAAAAACTAGAGTTCGTAGATATCTATCATGTGTTTTGGCTTGCCTTAGCTGTACTTCCCTCATAGTCATAAAACTGTGCCATCGATGTTCGTCTAAATCTCTGAGGGTCTCCACCCGAAATGACAGAGAATCTTCCGGTAGTAATTTTCGGTTGATGGCTACTCTTAAACTTGGCACCACTATCTCCATTGGAGCTATAGCTTATATTCCAAAGGCTAATTTGAAAGGAGTCAGTCCTGTGGTTACTTTATAAGTTGTTCGGTATGCCCACAGTACGGCAGGTAACAGTTGATCCCATCTTTCCGGTGCGTCCATAATCAATTTTCGAAGTATATTTAGCAAAGACTTGTTGGTACTCTCGGCCAGACCATTAGCACGCGGATAATATGGAGAACTAAATTTATGAGTAATCTGGAACGAATGTGTAAGTACCTTTATCAAGTTATTAGCAAAATGAGTGCCTTGATCTGTTACCAGTTCGAGGGGTAGTCCAAATCTTGGAAAAACGTCTGTCAGTAGGCACTTTGCTACCACAATAGTTGTAGTTGATCGTAAAGCCCATGCTTCTGCCCATCTTGTCGCATAATCAGTGCATGTTAAGATATAGTGATTATTGTTGAGAACTGAGGGTGGTGTAATAGGACCAATGAAATCCAAACCCCATTTTTGGAAGGGTTCTAATGGCAGTACAGGTTGAAGAGAAAAATGATGTCGTTGTAATGGCTGTCCGGTTCTTTGGCAATTATCACAGGATTTGACAAACTGCAACACATCCTTGTACATAGTCGGCCACCAGAGTCCACTCTGCAGAATTTTCCGGTGGGTTAAATCTACAGCAAAATGACCTCCTGTCGGGATCGAGTGAGCCAAAGTGATGACTGAGTTTACTTCGTGTGGAGGAATACAACGAAGTAGAATTCCGGTATGATCCACATAATATATTTCACCAGCAATCAACCGGAATCGGCGGCTGAATGATGCAACTTTTCTGCGTATTGCTGTAGAAGTCTGGGATGGCAGGTATCCATTATTGAGAAAGGTCAATATCTGATCATAATAATTAGTTGGCATAGGCAGGTCGGTGCTTTCATCGTGAGTTGGTTCAGAAGTATAGATCGCTGGAGTTGTGTCATCTACACCTACCGGAGCCTCACCGAAATCTAGGCGAGACAGAAAATCTGCTAAGGCGTTTGAGGTGCCTGGTCTATGTATAACTTCATAGTCAAATTCTTGCAAAAGCAGTACCCATCGTGCTAACCGTCCTCCCAGCTGTTGTCGAACTAGATAAATAAGTGCAGCATGATCTGTGTGGAAAGTGAACTTGCGGCCCAGTAGATAATGTCTGAACTTTTTGATCGAATACACTAGACCTAAACATTCTCGTTCTGTTACCGAGTAATTCCGTTCAGCAGGGGCTAATCTTTGACTGGCGTAATACACAGGTCTGAACCATTTATCGGTCGTTTGCATTAGGACGCTGCCAATAGCTATATCTGAAGCATCAACAAATACATGGAAGGGGTGATCCCAATCCGGCGGTTGTAAAATAGGAACTTGTGTTAATAAATGTTTTAAACGATCGAATGCTATCTTGCACTCCTCAGTCCATTCAAATTGTCGTGGGGTCTTGGTGATTACTCTGTTCAGTGGTACTGCCAAATGGGCAAGCCACCGTAAGTGTCGTCCATGCCATCTAACTTGGCCCATAAAGCGCATTACTTCCTTAGGTGATGTTGGTGCAGGCGCTTCTAATACTGCTGAAATCTTATCGGGATCTACTTGAATGCCTTGTGCAGACACAATATGACCAAGTAATTTTCCACAGGAGATCGCGAATACAGACTTGTTTGGATTTAAACAGAGCTTGTATTTTCTGCATTTTTTGAAACAGCACCGTAAATGGAGCAGATGTACTATCATTTTGCCAAATACTGAAAAATCGTCGAGATAAACTTGCATAAACGAAGTAAGGTAAGGTGAGAATATCTCTTGCATGCATCTTTGAAAAGTACTGGGAGCATTTCGTAAACCAAACCACATAACAATGCATGCGAACACACCCCAGTTGGTGATGAATGCGATCTTCGGAATGTCCTGTTCAGCCATCCTAACTTGATTATATCCACTGTATCCATCTAAAAATGAATACATTTCGTGCCCTGCTACCCTACCGTAGCTGCATTCAGTTTTCGGTAGTCTACACAAATGCGGAGCTGCTTGTTCTTTTTCGGTACAATAACAATTGGTGATATCCACTCCGCGTGTTCTATAGGTACAATGAATCTAACCTTCAATAGCCTATCCAATTCTGCCTTTACCTGTGTTGCGTAGTTCGGGTTCATTCGATAGCTGGATTGTTTGATTGGCCTTGTCTCCGGCTTGAGCATAACCCTGTGTTGATAGATGCGCGGGTCTAGACCTTCATATCCTTATAATCCCAAGCAAAAATATCAGAAAATTCCCTGAGAAGCTGAAGTAATTCTGCTTGAAATTTTTCTGGTAAGTTTTCTTTTATCTTGACTGGGCGTGGATGGTTTGCATCTCCCAAATTATAAGTTACTAATTGATCTTCTGGCACATAAAATTATCGCGGCTTCTCGGTGTCGTCTGTTGGTTTGAAAAGTTGTTGTAGTTCGGCGTTGTCTGTAGCAGCAATATCTTCTTTCTTATCTTCTTTTGTTACAGGTGTCATTGAGCAGACTGAGGGGCTCCAATTATCTACAGTAGCTTGTAGGTCAACGGTTCCTAAGGAAATCAAATCAATGTTGTTCTTTAAAAACTCTTCTTCTTCGTCATCTGATAGTCCGTCTAGCATATGAACGGGCTCTGCGAAATATGGTCTAGCATGTAATTCACAGGGCTGTATAGCGTCTAATTTTACAACACATCTTCGATTTTTATCCTTGAACGTGAGCTCCTGTGCGGACCAATCTTGTATCACCTTAGCTTGCTTCAGCCAGGGGCGACCGAAAAGGAGATTATAATCCAGGGTGGATTCCGGCAATTCTAAGACGACAAAGGTCATCTTAAATGTGGTGCCTTGCAAAGTTATTGGTATGTTCCGAACAAGCCCTACTGGGTGGACTCTGGACTGGTCATCCATTCTAACAAAAAATTGGACCGGTTCTATTTAAGTCCATCCTAGTTTCTTGCATAGTGCAGTAGTAGCAATATTCACACCAGACCCTCCATCAATTAATACCTGTGTGATTTTATGACTATTATACCATACCGTAATTAGAGGAACTGAATGATCGACCGTAGAATCTGGTTCCGGTTGTACAGTGGCGGTGGCCGAAATGCAAGCAGATTCGGTAGCAAATTGTTGTCGGAATTGCTGGCGGACTCATGGTACTAATGCCAGTAATTGGCCAAGAGGAAGTGTAATGGATGCTTTGGATAGAATCTCCCAGGCTTGTTGTGATTGATTTGTAATTTCCGCAGATTTTGAAGATGATGCACCGGCTGGTGCTGATGTACCTGCTACAGATGATGTTTCTGTATCTGTGTTAGCAGCATGATCTTGTGTTGCTTCCTGAGTTAACGGAGCTTGGGTTACCGGAATTGGGTCGGGAAACACTGGTGGTTCTGATGCGATCCATTGATTAGCCTTTTCATATGTTCGTTTTTGTTCTTGAATACCGGGTTCGAATATCTCAGCCGCTTGTTGTAATGGTCTACCAGATCTGGTCTGAACAGCGGCAGCTTGTGTTTCTACCGGCGTGATCTGGACCATATTTGTCATCGGATTTTGCCGTTCCTTCTTCCTTTGGTCATACTCAGCTGCGTCTTTGCAGAACCTTCTAATGTGTCCGAATTCACCACAAAAATAACAGCGCGGTGGTGGCAAATTGGGGTTTTCCGGTGTCTGTACGTTCTGCCAGCGGTTTGCGTTATAGTTGTTCCTCTGTCCTCTGTAATTTCGATAACCTTGTTGCTGGTTGTTTCTCATGTGCGGAGGCACATAGTGATTGGCTGGTTGTCCTGGTTCCTGTATGATTGCATTGACCGTCGCTGTCCCTTGTACTTTAGCGTTATAGGCGTAGTTTTCGGTGGTGTGTCCGGTGGTGTTGCAGATGGCACAAAATAGCTGATTTAGTGCACAAGTGGCACTCGTATGACCTGAGTTCTTGCAAGTGGTGCAATACATTTGCCTTGTTAAATCTTCTACAACATTCTTGTTTGTCTTTAACCACTCCAGATCTTCTGTAAATCCTCCAACCTTGTTTTCCAATTGCAAAGCCATCGCAATTACTGCATCTAGGGTCATTGCGCCGACACATCGGATGATCATGATCTGTTTGAGTTGGGGAGTCAGTCCATTAATAAACCATTGAGTAATGACGTCGTCTGGCAGGATGGCATGTGCCGGTGGCAGTTGCCGCAAATGTGTCCTAAATAAAGTGGCGTATTCTTGCACTGATTGGTTTACCTTCTGTCTATTGTTTTGTAAGTAGAAAATTTCTGCGGGATTCTTCTTTAGTCTAAATCTTTGTAGAAATGCATCCCTCACTGCTTCATAGGTGCCGAAGTGATTTATATCATACTCTGTAAGCCATCTAGCGGCTTCATTGACCAAGGTGGACTGGAAAACGATAGCCTTATACGCCGGGTCAACGGGGTGATTGAGTACTGCATAACTAATCTCAAAAGTACATACATGCGCGTCTGGGTCATCCCCTGGAAATCCACCGAATTTAGTGTACGTTATGCCTGTCGGCGGCGGCCTGGGTGGACATACTTGTTGCTGTTGTTGTTGTTGCCCATTCATTGTGCCGCTAATTGTATAGTGACTACTTCCTGTATTTTGAGGTTGAATATCTGGATCTTCAGAATCTGCCTCCTCAGCGTGTGTACTATCTGGTTCGAAAGTCTTGCTCAGTATGTTGCGAATCTCGGCTTCAAACAAACTTCCTTCCCTTTTGAAGTCAACCGTAGGGAAGTTTACTCCTAATGACGGAGTGTAAGTTAATGATTCACCAAAAAGTGGTAACCTGTTACCGAAAAACTGCACCGAAATGTCACCGGAAGGTGTTGCTTTTCCACCAGTGCAGGCTATTTTCTTCTCTTTACTGCTTTCTTCGGCAAACTCGTTGCTATTCGTTAACAATTTTGAATCTCCAATCAAAGCGGGTACGCTAACTTCAGATTGCGTCCTGGTAGATTTTGGAATTACTGTATTTTCGACAGATCGTGCCGAAACAGTACCGGAATCAATCAGAGATGCAGAAAAATCAACCGGAATATGACCGGAATCGTCAGTAACGTTTCTTTCTTTCTTGTCAAGAGGTTTGGATCTTCCTACGCTTCTACCTCCTGGAGGCGTTCTTAGTAGATTAGGTATTCTTGACTGTTTGTTCTTTGGATACGTCTCACCGGATCGAGTAACCGGCATATACTACTCGTACTATACTTCTTTAAAGTTGTCCAAAAACAATGACTATCCTTGCAGTCGATCAGCGTTCGTTCTAAATATTACGTTCGTCACACAAATGGTGATCTTGATACTTCTTGCGTCAGTGAACGGAAATCTTGATGCCACATCCCCAGCGGAATCGCCAGTGTTAACTGTTCGGTTGGTGAAGCGCCTTTTCCAACTATCGGAAGTGCGTTTTACCTGGTCCTTGGGTTCTTGGGAGTGGAAGGGGTCTGTAAGAACAGAGGCCCTATACTAGTTTTCCCAATACAACTACGTCAGATACAGGGGTCTATTGTAACTTAACCAGATTCGCTTATGCTCAACTACTTCAGTACTTAATTCGCTGGAGACCTTAGCACAAGAATCAAGTCACTCGTTCAGATAGATATGAAACCATTCTACAATCGACGTCACAGCGAACACAGTCATGAAGGACCGAAATTCTGAAGACCATCTGTACCTACTTAAGCTTCTTACGGTGACATTAACTTACCATACCACGACAGAGTAAACATTAAAACAACGTACTCCCCGTGGTACCAGAACTACTATCTTTTACGCACAGAACTTGTTAACCATCTGGTGGATCATCTCCAGACAATCAGTTAGCCCAATACATAAAACCACACTTCCAGCAAGGATTCACAGACAGAACGTCGGACCTACGGCAAATGAGTTGCTGAAACGGGACAAGTTTGCAACCGCACGACTATCAACAAGAACGAATACAGACAAAGATCAGACCAACAGATGCACAGGTCACTTAGACAACTCAGAAATAACAAGATTAACTAACGTCAGACCACACACAGACGAACAGTCTCGTGAATTTCCCAACAAAATCTCGTCTCTCCGCATCTCTTTTTCATTGCTTTATATAAGCTTTTACAAGAATGCGCGTAACAACCTTTCGCGCGTGTTTTACAAAGATTTCCGTTATGCGAGTCTCACTGCGGTAGCCGGCTAACAGGACTCTCGAGATGTGTGTAGACTATCATGGATCGAATAAAGTCACTATAAAGAATAAATACCCACTACCACTTATATCAGAGCTCTTGGAGCGCCTTGGAAAAGCAAATTCTTCACAAAGATTGATCTTCGAGGAGCTTACAACCTTGTCAGGATCAGAGAAGGAGACGAATGGAAGACATCATTTTGAACAAGTTATGGCCATTTTGAATATGTAGTTATACCATTCGATCTTACAAATGCTCCAGTCGTCTTCCAACATATGATGATTTTGTTGTAATATAGCTTGACGATATCTTGATATTCTCCAAAAATCTAGAGGATCATGAATGTCATGTAAAGATAGTCCTAGAGAAACTAAGAGAAAAAGGATTATATGTGAAATTGGAGAAGTGCTCTTTCCATAAGACAAAAGTGGAATTTTTAGGGTACATTGTATCATATAAAGGAATTTTTATGGACCCCAAGAAGATTCACACAATCCTTGATTGGCAACCACCTTCATGTATTCGAGATGTACAATGTTTTCTGGGGTTTGCCAACTTCTATAGGATATTCATAAGAGATTACTCCAAGATAGTGACACCTCTTACCAAGCTTACAGGGAACTCCAAATTCTCATGGACCGAAGAAGCAGAAAAAGCATTTCAGACCTTGAAATCAGCATTCATTACTGCTCCAATTCTAGTTCATCCTAATTTTAGTAAGTCCTTCTTCCTAGAGACAGATTCATCAGACTTTGCCCTAGGGGCCATTCTTTCCCAATATAGAGATGATGGACACCTACATCTAGCTGCATATCATTCAAGGAAATTTTCTCCTCCAGAAATTAATTATGAAATTCATGATAAAGAACTTCTTGCCATAGTGGACACATTTGATACCTGGCATCACCATCTAGAAGGAGCAGCTCATAGAGTTATCATGTATACAGATCACAAGAACTAGAGTATTTTATGACCACCCGCATCCTCCACAGAAGGCAATCTCGATGGAGTAATTTTTTATTCAGGTTCGACTTTGTCATCACATATCGTCCAAGACGACAACAGTGTCAATCAGATGCCTTGTCAAGAAGATCTTACCTTGCACCAAAGTAAGTTGAAGAGGCCTTTGATCAACAAGAGAGCATATTACTCAAGCCTGAGAATCTCCAGTTAGCAGCTATCTCCTCAAGCCATCATGAAGATTCAGCCTTGAATCATTTGATCCGTGAGACTCTACCACGAGATAAATTGTTTTGTAACGTTAAGCAAAAAACTCAAGAAGGAAGAATTCAAGAAGTAAATGAATTCCAAGAAAAGGATGGGTTACTATTCTATAAGAACTTATTGTATGTCCCTCTAGGAACTCCCAGGATCCAAGTACTTCAACAACGTCATGACAACC
>CM035422.1:78883585-78886085 GCA_020310875.1 Ceratopteris richardii
GGGAAGCCATCATCCACCATTTGCAAAACATTGGAATAAAAAGCTTTTTGTGTCATCAGTCATAGTGCGAATTAGAAGTGGGGAGTAGATCCTTAAACTATGAAGGAGCAAAAGCATCAAACTCTATGTAAACATCTGCAGATGTACAATCTCTCTTGCGATGCATCTATAATGGCCTAAGGTAATGCAATGTTTTGATACATGTGCCAAAGTGAAATCCATTGCATTCCTAGATGTAGGACCAATGCCAAATATCATTTAACTTTTGGGAAGGAAATTCATTGTCCACTGTTTTGCAAAACATTGGAATAAAAAGCAATAAATTTCTAGTAAAATATCTAGCTTGCAAACCCAATTCAATGGAGAGAGGCAACGAATGTAATAGAGACCAGTAAGGAGACTCTAGAAGCAATAAAGCTACTTGAAGAGGATGTTCTCCCATTTCATTAGAGAAGAGGCTGTAATTTCTAGCATGAAGGAAACAAATGGATATTTAATTGTTTAGAAGTGCATGGAAAAAACATTTGACCAAGTGTCTCCCATTATCCTTCAAATTACCAAACCCCTTTGTCTATGAATGTGCGCATCAAGAAGGCCCAAGGATTTGCTACTTTGAAGAACTTAAATATCCACATACATCATTAAGATGCATATGAAATGTAAGATAAAGGACACTCCACCATGCAAACATAGCTAGGTTGCCATAGAAAACTTTCAAAGAAAGCTCAAATGGATGCAACAATGCCTTATCGGATCTAGTGATAGCAAATAAAACATAATATAGTATTATCTTCGATTGAGAATGCATAGGGTAGTACTTTTCTCTTTAATGAGAAATCTTAAGGAATACTCTTTGCTTGATCCATTGTGTTTGTTGTCATTGTGTAATATCCACACCAAGGGTAGCCAAGATGTTGAAAATTTGGCCTCTTTTACGCGGATACCATCCCATCCTAGTTGTCCAAAATCATATGTGCCTACGTCAATCAATGTGGGCTTATAATTGTCCTTTTTCATAATAGATGCATGAGAAAAGAGGTCCAAAATCGCTTTAAAGGCAATGATAGAGCTGTCAATCACCTTGACAAATTGTAGGTGGCTGCAATAAAAGCAAAGGACTTAAGGTCAACCTCATATCATCTTGGAACAAAGTTGAATAGGATCAATGAGGTCATTCTGAACTAGGATTCTTTAGATGATCCATCTGAATGTGGACATTTAGTTTCACCCAATTTCTTATGAGTGAAGTTAAGTACTTGTATATTAAAAGATCTTTCCAATTGATGGAGTGAGAAGAGTAGAATGCACATAAGACAACAATTGGTTCAATGGATGTTCTTGTGTATAAAAGAAATAGTATTTTTAGGGGGGGACATGTTTTGGATGGGACACTTTGGTTGGTTTACCTTGCTTTCTTGGATGTTTTGGTTGCATCTACAATATTATCCTAAGCAATTGGGGTGAGATTCACCATGTTGGCAAGGTTGTGGTGATATGGCATGAGGGTGTCATTGATTGCTTTGTATGAATTAATGTATCATATTGATTTTTTAAAGGACAACCGGAAGCACCATAATCTCACATCAAGCTCATAAAGGGGGAGCTGGGGCATTGCACTGTCTTGAGCATGAGAGATAGATCCATTATATACATGCCTATTATAAAATTAATTACCCCAATGACCATTGGTTGTCTCTCATCTTGCCTAGTGCAAAATCACCACCTCGCCAGTCCCTAGCCTCCTACGGTTCTGTGGTGAGACACTGGTACTCTCCACATAGGCCTTTCAAAGTTTCCAACCACATGAACCTTCGCCTTGTAGTCTAGCTTTAGCAATTGCCATCTTCCACCCAATCTCGCTACTTGAACTTCTTCCACTATTGTTCCTCCAGCAGAGGTGTTGTAGCCAACCTTTGACCTTCTTGGTCAGCACTAATTTCTCTTTTCTAACAAGGTCGTCCTCCTCATCTTCTCTAACCCTCTCCACATCGTCAGTTTTCCTTCTCCACTATGTCATAGCTTGCCACCTCTCTGAGCTTTTGTGAAACTTCTATCTCTAGCTATGTTTCCCTTATCCACCTCCATTTTTGCACTCTATATCATCCTTGCCTATAGCTTCTAAATCTCCATGCATCCATTTGTGTGTCTTTTTGCGCATCATGCAAGAGTTATCCTATCAGAAGTGTATTGTGCTTTGCCCCAAGTAATGTGTATAGACTTCTCGTTCTTGCACTTTCCAATAACCTCACGAGTGTTTCCCTTGCATGCCTATAGTGTTTCCTTCTAAGTATATATGTGAGTGTACCTCTATGACAACTTCCCTTCCCTCGGCATGTGTCTTGCATGTATAGGTCTATGTCTATCTGCATGCACCTTTCTATAACTTTGAGTCTTCCCTCCCCTAAATTTATGTCCCTTGCTTTATCCAAAGGCCTTTTATATTGTTAGTGCTTCCTAATTTTTTTCATTCTGCATCATAATGTATTTGATTCCCTAATCT
>CM035422.1:78891085-78938585 GCA_020310875.1 Ceratopteris richardii
CCAACTTGGAGAGCTTCAAGTAACGCAAACTCAAGCATACACCATATATATGTCAATAAGAGTGCAAATCACATTGAAGTATCATGCACAAAAACTATATAAACAAGGATAAAAACCTTATGTGTTAGGCCACACAGTAAATAGTGAATTCAAAAAATTATAATCCCTCAAAGAAAATATTATGGCAATGTGTACTACTAAGAGTAGAGTGAAGTAGTTCAATGACCCACTAACTAAAGAATAAAAATTTGAGAGGAAAAAAAACAAGAAGAAAGAGCACTCAAAAACAAAAGGCATGAAAGAAAGAAAGGGAGAGAATACAAGAATGTCAAATAGTAATGTAGAAAAACAAGCATCTAAAAAAGTAATTCTTAATACAAGGATTCTATCATGCCTTTCAGGAAGAAAGGAGTAGAGACTTATTCCAAAATGATTATTGGAGAAGCTAAGGGATTTATGTTTTTACTAATAGACACGAGTACCCAAGTCAATGGCATAAGACTCTCTACTATATAAGTTATCAAAAATAAAATTGAAGAAGCCACCTATCATGTCGTAATCTTCAAAGGCAAAGACAGTCATTCTTGGAATACACAACGAATGGCGAGTCAAATGTTTTGCTCGTATTGACTTTATATAGTGGCCAATCAAAGCATTCTAGATAATTTGATGCTATGGCACACCCAATAGAAACCATATCAAGTGAAAATTGATTAAAGAAATGGTGCCTTGGCATTGAAATGTACAAAATGTAAGAGAAGTTCAATTTAACACTTTATTTTAAAGAATGCTAAGAGCCAATAATTATAAAGCCACTCCAATGTTTGAGGCTAGTGAGCTTCCTAATATGTCTACCACCTTATTAAGAAATGAACATATGCATCAACAATCAATAATCTATTGATCACCCTAGAAGAGAAGGTCACGAAGAATAATTGTATTCCTAATTTCAAGTGTCACCATGTGCAACTCTACCCTCTTAATGGTCATCAAAATGATCGAACAAGTTGCATAGGAAGGTAGAAAGCCAAGGATGGAAATAATCTAGAGTCACTAGGAGCTTGACAAGCAACACTACATTTGAGCATGATTTCCCACACAAGAAAGCTTTCCTAAGAAAAAGGTGGTAGAGGCTTTTCATGGCTCCATCTCAAAAAATTTTATAAGAACAAGTTGAACTTGACAAATGAGAAGAAAGTAAAATTTCAATCTCAAGATCTATATTTACCAAGAATTGAATTTCAAAAGGAAAAAAAAAAATCCTCTTAGCAAACCTTGTTGCCAAAATCAAAGCCCCACATCAAGTGACTTACAAGGGCATGCAATGGGGTGCAAGTAAAATCATTGATCTTAAACACATCAAGTTAGAGGCATGTTAGTGACCTCAAAAATAAAAATTAAGAAGAAGAAAGAAACATGAGACTCCAATTCAAGTTCAAATGATACTCCATGTTTCTCTACACTTACATTACCAAAGTAATCATAATAGTAACATTCAAACGAATGGGCATTTACTACTGTTTGCAATTTTGACCCATCTTCTCATGAGCAGTGAATGTCTGTAGTAGACTCAGATGTTTGTTGTGGGGCAACCAAACATATTACCTTGCAACATAGTTTCTTCAATTCACTCGAGCCTACCCCTACAGGAAATATTGTCACATGCGCCAACAACTCCTCTTATCCTGTCATGGGAGTTGGTAAGATCATTTGGACTACTGCTGATGGTAGTTCTTTAACTTTGTTAGATGCTTTATTTGTGCCAAGGATCAAGAAAAATCTGTTATCAGTTTTTGCATTAGCCAAGATTGGCTTGGTTGTGAAATTTGTTGATGACAGATGTAGAGTTCATGATTTGTCAAATGGCGATGCGATTATTGCTTTTGGCATTTTATATCGTGGGATATATAAGCTCATAGACTATGAAAGATCTGTGAATGATTGAACATGTGCAGTACATGATTCTCGGGCTATATCATATGCAAAGCTTTGGCATGCACGCTTTGGTCATCTAAATTTTGCTAGTTTGCTATGCCTGTAGAAATCTGAAATGGTGTCCTCTTTGCCCAAACTTGAGGCAACCGGTAAACATGTATGTGAAGGGTGTATTTTGGGAATAATAGAGCGTTCCTCCTTTCCAAAAGATGGTGCATTTCGAGCTACTAAAAAATTTTAGCTTGTTCATTGTGATGTCTGTGGTCCTATGCAGACAACTTCTTTTGGAAACTATCTGTACTTCGTGGCTTTCATTGATGATTTTTCCAGGCATGCATGGGTATATCCACTCAAAGCAAACTCCGAAGTGTTTATGTGCTTCAAACAATTTTTGGGTTTGGCTCAAAATATGTAAGCATGTAAAATGGGCACCCTCCATTCTGATCGAAGGAGGGAATATATATCTTCTGACTTTATGGGATAAAAAATCAAATGTACAGTGCCATATACAGCTCAACAAAATGGAGTTTCTAAAAGGAAGAACAGGTCACTCATGGAAATGGCGAGGAATATGGTCAAGATCCAGGTCTTACCACATAGTTTCTGGCTTAAGGCTGTTATGTGTGCATCATATGTACTAAAAAGGTGTCCCACCAAAGTGCTGCAGTCTATCACTCCATATGAGGCCTTGGCATGTTCGCAAGCCATCTGTTGCTCATCTGCGTGTTTTTGGTTGTTTGGCATATGCGTTAGTGCATGAACAATATTGCAGAAAATTAGATGATAAAGTAGTAAAATCTATTTTTGTTGCATATAGTTTTGAACGCAAAGGCTATCGTCTGTATCATCCACAGACTAAACACATCTTGGTTAGCCACAATGTTGTATTTGTGGAACCTCTTTTGCATCAGATTGCTATGCTATGGCTGTGTCTAGTCTCTACGATGAGAATGAGCCTATTTTATCTGATAAAGCACAAAATTTAGAAAATTGGATGATTACTATGGAATTTGAATATGATACTATAATGAAGAATGGTACCTGGCCTTTATGTGACTTACCTCCTAACAAGAAGGCCCTTGGCACTAAGTTGGTTTACAAGCTGAAGCGTAAGCATGATGGAACAAATCCCATGTATAAAGCTAGGCTTGTTGCAAAGGGTTATGCACAAGAAAGCGGCATTGATTTTGATGAGACCTTTGCACCTACATGCCGTATGACTACTGTTCATAGCATCTGTGCACTTACAGCCCATCATGGTTGGAATATACATCAGTTGGACATTAAAACTGCATTTTTGAATGGTGACTTATATGAAGAAGTGTATGTTTTTTAGCCCTGTGGCTTTGTGCAAAAAGGGCATGAGAACCAGGTGTGCAGGTTAAAGAAGACATAATATGGTTTAAAGCAAGCATCATGTGCTTGGTATGAAAAGATACATGCCTATTTGATTGCACATGGTTTTGAGAATAGTCCAATTGAAAGCACCTTATATGTCAAGAGTGCTAATGATGTGCTTCTGATCATTGTTGTCTATGTTGATGACATTCTACTCACTGGTCCTATTGAGAAGCATATTGCTGATTTTAAGGCTGATTTGCATGCCTCATTTCAGATGTCTGATTTGGGGCATTTGCATCATTATTTCAGCATTCAATTTATGCAAGTTGATGGTGGAATAGCTTTGTGTCAAACAAAATATATTGACACATTATTGTAGTGTTTTGGCCTTGAAGACTGTAAGCTTATTGTCACTCCTATGAAGACATGTTTAAAATGAGTTTTCATGATGCTCGAGATGCATTTGATGTTGTTCTCTATGAACAGGTTATTGGATGCTTGATTTACTTATGCATTCCTCGGCCACATATTCAATTTGCTGTCTCATAGATGAGCAGGTTTATGCATTGCCAAGGTGTCAAACATTGGCATGTGGTTAAGCGCATCTTTCGCTACTTGAGTGGTACCCGACTACTTGGATTGTTTTACCCCAAGGGGGTATCACTACCACTAGATTTGCATGCTTTTTCTGATAGTGATTGGGCTGGTTGCTATGACACTCATGTGTCCACTAGTGGCTTTTGCTTCATGCTTGGTAGCTCATGTATATCTTGGTTGAGCAAGAAGCAACATAATATGGCCACTTCCACTTGTGAGGTTGAGTATAGGGCAGCTTTCACAGTGACTGTTGAGAGTGTGTGGCTCAGATGCCTTATGGCTGATTTGCATGTTGGTCAGTTTTGTACCACCACCATCTTCACTGACAGTCAGAGCACATTGGTAGTTGCGAGGAACCCTATGTTCCATGCTTGCACTAAGCACATTGTGCATTATCATTATGTCAGGGAGAGGTTCTCTACTAGATAGATCAACTTGGCATATGTGCCCACTCAAGAGAACATTGCAGACCTTTTCACGAAGGCTTTCCCTAGGGAGAAGTTTGAAGATTTCCGCAAAGCTTTAGGCTTACTTAATTTTGTGGATTGATTTCACATAGCTTGGCACTTCCTTATACATGAGTGTCGGCTCCTTGTTCACCGCATCACTTCAAGAGGGGGGATTTGTTGATATATTTCTCTAGTGATGTGTGTGAACACACTAGGACCGCCGGGGCACTTTTTTCCCTCTTTAGGAGGTTTTTTTTCCCAAGCTTGTATATACACCTATTACCCTAATGGGTTACTTATCTTTGTACATTCTAGTGGTAATACATTCAGTATTGTGTGTTATGCTCCAAGCTTCTTCTTCTTCCTTGTGCTATTCATGTGCTTCCGTAGACGTCTAACTCCAACACCTTCTAGTTTTGTACAAGTTCAACTGCACTTTTGAATACGTTGTGAAAAAAGTCACATTTTTTGGTCAAAAAATGGGGAACGATTGGGGCAATATGGGATCATTGTCGGTGCACTACCACCTTGGTCTTTCTTTATACAAATCTACCCCTAATAGACCTTCGGTGTTGTACACATACCAATGAGGAATCCCATCTCAAAGAATACTTCATATTTGGGTGCCAAAGCATTGATGAAGGCTAGCCACAATCACACAAAATTTTGGGTGCCTAAGACCTGTTTGCAATCTTACATGTCTACACAGAGGTTCTAGTCGGTCAGAGTTCATTCCACCCCCCCCCCCAGGAAAAAAAAAACATACACAGTAAGCTATTGTAACTAAGTCATCATGTAAAGTGTTTCCTAGAACAACTTGGAAATGGGTACCAAAAAAGTCCCATAACCAAGTAGAGTCATCATCAAGAGCCATGTATAAACCTAAATGCCAATCTTCTAATCCCATAAGGGAGTTTTGGAGAGTCAAACCTTATAAATTACGAGTTGAACCAACCATGTAATATACTTGTACACTATGAGGAGCATGATGAGCTAATGCAAAGCCTGAGTTATGCATCTAGACTTCACACTAATTTAGATTCTCACTACATCACACACTCATCAGTCACACAATCACTAACTCCACACACAACAATCAAGGGTGACATGGTATTGTAAAGGGAACAAGGCCTCATCAGGTTTCTTAGAGAATACTAATGTGTTATTCTTACTCTACCTATGAAGTGATCTTCTTCACATCTATAACATGGTCCTCTAAGGGCATGTGGTCTCATTTGTCTCATTTGGGGCCTATGGTTAGGATTTGTACATGACATTGGATTATTTGGGTTCCCAACTATAGTCATGTTGAGGTCTGCTAGGGTTGTGCCCTTAAAGGTTAGCCCAAAAGCCTCGTAATGTATGAACAAGTGCCCTGCCTGTTTAACTCTCAAAACCTACTTAAATTTGACCACATGATCATAGGTATCCCCCATGCCATCAAAATAATTCTTCATGTTCTTGACCACTTGCAAGGGTCTCAATAGCCTTGAGTGTTCTCTTTGTCTAGGTAGAGGAAAATAGTCATCATCTTTGTGTGACCTATGTCCTCTAGTCATTTCTCTTTTTGGCCTACTGGCACCTTTTTTTGACCTATCTTCCTAGCTTGTACACAAAATTTACTTGTAGAGCTTCCCTTGTATTTTTTCTCTATTGAGTCCTGAAGAGTTAGACTATCCTATGTAAGAAAATAATAGCACAACGGAATAGACCAGTAGACAGAGTTGAGATAAAAACTCAAACAAAGATAGATACAAAGTAAGAGATAGAGAACTCAAAGTCTTAGCTTGCCAAGCATAATGCAGTTACAATGATGATGTTATCCACCCATGCGCTCCCACTGTGGAGCTTAGACGGTGATCTAGACAGACTGGCTGAAGGGCTTAGTAGTGTGCAATGCTATGTAAAGCTCAAGCTGGGTCATACTTATGTAGATTTTACAAGGGGAGTCAGTATAGATAAAGGTAGATGAGAGATACCAAAAATTCAATAAAATGTACAATCCGACAATACCTCCAAGACCAGAACTCGTACCTCTACACTCCCCCCATTAAGGTCCCATGGCAAAACTGAGCAATGCCACATGGCCTTTCTTTTCACCTTGAATGGAAACCCAATGGCTTGGAAGTTTATGGCCTACCTAACCTAGTGGCTAGGCTCACAAAGATAATCTATAACCATCAACAATCACACATAGACTTCATCTAACTTATAAGTTAGGGTTCCACAAATGTTCATGCTCTCACAATCTCTCCTCCTCATAATGGGGGCCTTACAAATTAGAGCACCATGGATCATTTCTAGTCACTTGAGGGTGGAGTATTGAGCATATCCAAAACCCCTCCTCAATGTCCACCCTACGGTGAACTACCTCCTCGGTCCAATCCTAAGCTTTAAAAAGTGTCGAAGAAGTTGCTCTCTCCCAAGAGCCTTGGTGAAGATGTCTTCTCCACTTTCTTCAGTTTTACAATAGCTTATCTCCACGATGGCATCCTCAATCAACTCATGCACATAGTGATATTGAATTTCTATGTGCTTGGTATGTGCATGGAAAATCAGATTCTTGGCGATGGCCATGCAACTTTGGTTGCCACACTTGAACTCTATAGCCTCCTATCCTTGTATTCCCATGTGCCATAGGATCCTCCTCAACTATACTGTTTCACATGCTACAACACATGCAGGTTTGTACGTAGCTTCAGTAGAAGATAATGCTATATTCAATTGCTTCTTATTGATCCAAGAGAAAATCCCTGATCCTAAAGAAAAGACATATCCAAAAATTGATTTTTAGGTATCAATATCTCCTGCCCAATCAGAGTCACCATATCTGACCAAAGATGACCCTTCTTCATAAAGAATACCATAATCAGTGGTTCCTTTCACATACCTGAACATCTGCATGATTTCCTTCTAATGATTTTGGCAAGGCTTATTAGAGAACTTTCTTACTCCTCCAACATCATAAGAGATATCTTGTCTACTATTGCACAAGTAGATGAGACTTCCAACTAATTTCCTATATCTTCCAATATCCACTAGAGGTGAAGTATCTTCAATAGAAAATTTTGTGTCGACCTCCATTGGTGTAGGAATTTCCTTCCAATCCTCCATGTCAAATGCCTTCAATATCTTTCTTGCATACTTTGGTTGAGAGATGAAAATCTTCTGTGCTTCATGCCAAACTTCAAGGCCTAAGCAATAATGCATTAAGCCCAAGTATGTCATTTTGAATTTTGAACATAGGGCATCTTTCATTTGTTGAAGAAGATCATCATCATTTCATGTAATCACAAGGTCATCTACATAGAGTACAAGCACAATTGTCTTCCCCCTCTCTTTAGAACATACAAGTAAGCATTAGAAGCACATCTTTTGAAACCTAGATCCAACAGATACTTATCTATCTGTTGGTACCATGCTCCAGGGGCTTGTTTCAACCCATATAATGCTGTCTTCAACTTATATACCTTTTTCTCTGAATAGAGAGCCTTAAACCTTGGTAGCTAAGACACATATACCTCCTCCTTGAGGTCTCCATTCCGGAACATTGATATGACATCCATGTGATAGAATGGCCAACACTTATATGCAGCGAGAGCTAGTACTACTTGGATAGTAGTCATCCTTGCAATTGGGGGAAACAATTCACAAAAGTGAATGCCTTCAACTTGTGAGTAGCCCTATGCAGCAAATCTTACTTTGTACTTTTCTAGAGTACCATCAGCCTTGTACTTTAGCTTCTAGACCCACTTGGTACCAATGACTTTACACTTAGGGGGTCGATCCACTAGCTCCCAATTTCCATTCTTCAGGATATTGTTGTATTTTGTTTGCATGACAACCCTCTAGTTTGGATCGTGGAGTGCCTCTTTCACATTGGTTGGTTCCTTAACTTTTGCTTGAATGAGATCAACCATTAGGGCCATGTTTACAATATGGGTGCTTGCTTGTCTCTGTTCCTCTATTCTCTGTGATCACCTTGGTCCATCAACAACCTGTTCTAGTGAGTGTGGGATGGGGTTCGTAGAATCATATAGCTTCCTCACCCAACGTGGCAATGGATTTCTCACTTGGGTGATAATAGGTTGGTGATTTTCAGACTCATCATCAGAAGATGATGCTTGCTTCTCTTGTGTTAGAATGGATGGCTCTTGGGCCAGCTTCATAGTGGATTCACCCTTCACCTAATGATAAAGTGGAAGCTCTCTTTTCGTTCTCCACTGCATGTGGCTGCTCCTCCTTAAACACCACATGGAGACTTGCCATGATCTTCTTAGCTTGAGGGTCATATATCTTATAAGACTTCTTATCTTCACTATACACTAAGAAAATACATTTGATGCTTTTTGGTTGACGCTTGGTTTTTCTTCCTATCTAGAACATGTACATAACATTCACTTCCAAATACTTTGAAATGGGAAAACAAATGGCTTTTTACCAGTGTAGGCCTCTTGTGGAGTCTTTCCATCAAGTGCCTTGGTGTAGCTTGGATTTAAGATGTAGAGAATAGTGTTGACAACCTCTGCCCAAAATTGATTAGGCAAACCCTTTCCCTTCAACATGCACCTTGCCATCTCCATGATGGTTTGTTTTTGACATTCTGCAACACCACTCTCTTGAAGGCTATGTGCCACTATGATTTGATGATTGATTCCTTTACTCTTGCAAAAATCTTCAAACTTTGTTGATGTGAACTCACCACTGCCGTCTGTCTTGAATTTCTTTATCTTCTTCCCTTTTTTAGTTTCAACAAGCTAAAGACATTATTTAAACTTATCAAAAGATTGAGCCTTGTGGTGAAGGAAGTACACCCACATGTTCTTGCTATAGTCGTTGACAAGTAACATGAAGTAGGAAGATCCACCCAAGCCATTTGTAGGCATTTTTTTTCACAATTCAGCATGCATCAACTCTAGAGGATAGCTTGCTTTGTTCTTGCTTTCTTGTGGAAATTCCTTCCTTTGTTGCTTGCCCATCATGCAAGCTTCACATGGTTCCTTCATTTCTACAATCGATTGTAGGTGTGCAAGCATACCTCTACGATGCATCTCCTTCAGTACAGGGTATTCGGTGTGGCCAAATCTCTTATGCCATAGCTTACTTATGCCCACACTTGTAGTGGCTATAAGAGCACACAACTCATACATGTTGTTCCTCCTTATGCGAGTCCCAACAACATTATTGTTACTATCAACGATCTTAGCTCTTGTCTTACTGAAAGATACTTGATGACCTTGATCAGTTATAGAAGCTATCAGAAGTAAATTTCATTTGATTTGTGGAATGTATGACACACTTGAAAGCTTTCTGACATCCCCATTAGAATTAATGAAAGAAATCGTACCTTTGCCCTCTGCAAGACATCTTGCATTGTTTGCTATCTTTATTATAATGGGTTCCTTTGAAGCCTATAAGGAGCTGTAAAGGTCTTTTTTGCTCGTCGTGTGACAAGAAGTACCACTATCCAACACCCATGAGTCGTCTGTTCCTGAATCTTCAGCCAAGGAGCATACCTCCTCTATCGTAACAACTAACTCAAGATTCATTTTTGTAGTGTTGGAAGACTCCCCGCCCTCGCCACCTTTTGAAGAGCCATTCTTCTCTTCTACCTTCTCGATGCGATAGCCTTGGATTTTGTGTCCCTTCTTCTTGCAATGGAAACACTCTCCCTTGAACTTCTTTTTTTTTGTTCTTCTTTTCAGTCTCCATCTTTTGAAGAGTCCACTTTGCCTCCTTTGGCATTTGCTATGAATGCAACATCTCCTTTGCTGACACCAATCCTTGCCTTGAGCTGCAACTCCTCCTCCATGAGTAAGGCACTGAATTCTTCAAAAGTTAGTGGTTGGGGTCTGATTTGAGTATTAAGAGCAGTTATCAACATGATCAAACTTAGGTGGAAAAATTCAAAGACAATACCGAGCTAGCTCCTCACTTGAGTTTGTACACCTCCTCCTACCACTTGATCTCATAGATTCTTTATGCGAATCATAAACACCTATGTAGTCTCCCAATTAGCAAACCTTTCTATTGCTATCTGATTTTCCAAGTTCTCAATCCGTGTCTGATTACTAGTTTCATCTTGATTACTCAATATGTTCCATGCTTCACATGCCTTGACTAGTATACTGAATGAGAGTCAAAACATTATCAGTAGCACTTGTAACTAGAGCACAAAGTGCATCTACATTTCTACATTTCCAAGCATGTAGAGCATCAGCAACAACAAGAATCATTTGACCAAGATTTTTTGGATGAGATGTTTCTTGGGGCTCGTGATCAGTCCCAACAACTATCTCCAAAAAGCTCATATTGTTGGGATAGATGGATGGACACTTCAAGTGATGAGTAGGTACTGCCAAATTCTGCTTAGTACCAGCCCTTTGTGACTTCAGAGTTGATATGTGGGCTCTCTTAGCTTTCCAATGACACCATACAAGTGCCTATGTACTTTGGAAATGATGTGTGAAAAGATAAAGAAGTAATCCTTCAATCTAGGAAATATTCCCTCAATGAAGTGGATGCTTTTCTAACTAAAAAGTCTATGAGTTATTGATAGGTGATTACAAATATTCTCTCAAGTCAAATGAATGACTTTTACAAATGTAAAAGGATAAATTTCTACTAGCAATGGTTTCTATGGAGTTTCATATGTTTGTGAACTTCAAGCCAAATGTGTGGGCTTGGACTTTGCACCAATAGCTCCCCCTCAAGCCAAAAATTTTGGCTTGGTCTTCATCTTCAATCTTCATGAATGTACTGCAGTCCAATCATTGATTTAAACCTACAAAGTTTTGTACCATCTAATGCTTTAGTTAACAAATATGCACATTGCATATTAGTTGATACATATGCCAACTGAATATCCTTGCTCAATAGCTTCTCTCTCACATAATGATAGTGGACCTCTATATGCTTGGTCCTAGCATGATAAATAGGATTAGCTGAAGGTGTAGTGAACTTGTATTATCTCCAAAAATCATTGGAGATGTAGTGTGTAAACCCAATTCTGTATACAACAATTTGATCATATGGCTTCTTGAGTAGCATTGGGCAATCCTCTATACTCTGCCTCTGTAGAAGATAAAGCAACAGTAGGTTGCTTCTTTGATGACCATGATATTGGCTTATCACCTGCAAAGGATAAGTATCCTGAGGTATTCCTCCTATCATCTTTGCATCCTGCCTAATCTGCATATGAGTAGATCTTAATGTCCAAGTCTGATGTATAAGGGAAATACAAACCATGATGTTGAGTACCCTTAAGGTACTTCAAGATCCTTTTGGCAACCTCCAAGCGAGGTGCCCTAGGCTTGTGCATGAATTGACTTAGCACACTTACTCCATAAGCAATGTCAATCCTTGTCAACGTAGCATAGTTCAAGCTTCCCACTATGCTTTGTTAACCTGCAATGTTCTCAAGTACATCACCTTCATGAGCACTTAATTTTAGGTTTACCTCCATTGGAGTACTTGAAACTTTGGCATCCTGCAAATGAAATCTAGAACCAATTACCTTTATAGACTCCTTCTCTGGTATTACTTTCCAAGTATCTCTCTCCTTGAGTGCTTCAATTTCCTCATCCATAGCTTCCTTCCATTCTGCTTTGGTCTTTGCCTCCTCATATGATGCTAGTTCTTCAATTGATAAATATTTTGCAAGATAAACAGAGTGCTTAGTAACTAGGGAAGTGTCATACCCATATTTGATTGGCTTCTTGCTCTCCCTTTGTGGTCTTCTGATTGCTTGGTTGGAAGGTATATCGTCCAATTTCTTCATCTTGATTTTGCCTTTGGACTTCCATGCCTTGAACTCTTCAAGATTGATGATGTCATCATCATCTGAATTGATGTCTCCATTCTGAGTAGGCTCCTCCTTAGTGAGGCTTGGAAACTCCTCTTCCAAGTGGTAAGGTAATTTTACTTTCCTGCATTCACTATCAAACCAAGAGTCTTTTCATCAAAGACAACATCTCTACTAACCTTGAATCCCTTGTTTGAAGGATTGAGAACCTGTATCCTTTCTAATTTAGATCATACCCTATGAAGATGCACTTCTCTGCTTTAGGGTCTAGCTTACCTCTTATCTGAGAAGGGATATGCACATATGCTACACATCCAAATATCCTGCAATGATCAAGTGAGGGTCATCTACCATGCCATGCTTCATATGGGATCATCCCATCTAGAGATTTGGATGGCAACTTGTTTACAAGATAAGTGGCAGTAGATACACTCTCTGCCCATAAGTAGTTAGGTAATTTTTTCTCAATTAACATTGACCTAGCTGTCTCAACAATTAATCTATTTCTCCTTTCTGCCACCCCATTTTGCTTAGGTGTATACCTTGTGGTAATTTCCCTCTTGATTGCTCTGTCTTGCAAGAATATATCAAACTCATTTGAGAAGTACTCACCTCCTCCATCTAACCTTAGCCTTTTTAGATTTCTCCTTGTTTGATTCTCAACAAGTGCAAGATATTTTTTAAAGCAATTGAATACTTCATCTTTGTGCTTCATAAAGTACAATACAATCCACCTACTGTAAGCATCAATGAAAGGTACATAATACCTTGATCCAAAGATTGAGGGATCCTTGCTTGGTCCCCATACATCTGTATGAACAAGTTCTAGGTAATCCTCATGCATGTAGCCTTTCCTTGTGAAGGGTAACCTGTGAGACTTTCCAAACTGACAAGCACCATATTTATAAATCATGTGTTGCTTGGATACCTTAGGTATCCCAAGGATGCATTGATCTTTGCATATTTGTTTCAAGGTTCTTTCACCTACATGCCCTAATCTTTTATGCCAAATTTCAAGCTCTGATAATGTTTGATCTTTATAACTATAAAGTGCAATGTTCCTTGTATCCTCAAGTTCAAAAGTGAGTAGTCTACCTATCTTTTCTCCTTTGGCAATTCTCTTGAACCCATGCTAGGGATCCTCCACAAATGCTCCATATTGGTTGAATCTAACCTGCAAACCTTTTTCCACAATCTGTCCAACACTCATCAAATTCTTGGTAATTGCTGGTACATATAGAACACTACTCAACAGATTCTTGTTTCCATCAAAGGTCTTAACATTTCCAACTTTATCACCTATTTGTACTTGATGCTTACCCTTTGGTTCCTCAAGTCCAGAGAGAAGAGCTACATTGCCTGCCACATGGTTTGAGCATCCTGAGTCAATGTAGAAGAGATGGTCATCATTTATACTTGGTTTTGAAGTCATGTTCATAATCAAAAGAGAATCTTCTTGCTCCTCTGTGTAGTTGTTGTAATCTTTTCTGGTTTTGTATCCTCCTTGGTAGTTGTTATTGTAGTAGTAGTTGTTGTTGTTGTATCCTTAGTGGTGATTGAATCTGCCTCTTGATTGTGTATATCCACCTCTTGGATATCCTTTTCCTCTCTGTTTGTGCAGAACTAGCAGATTTTTGCTTACTAATAGAAGAGCTCCGTTTACCTTTGCCCTTCTACCTAGCTAGGAAAGCTTGATCTGCAACAGACATAATGGACTTGTTCTTCCTAGACTGATCTTCATGCAACATAATAGAGACTAACTCCTCAAATGTTAAGGCATTTGGATTGCCATTCATCATCAATCGAAGAGTAGAAGCAAAACTTTGATATGAATCTGGAAGACCATTTAGAATAGTCTGTACAAGTGAACTGTCAGGTAAGACTTCATCAGCAGAAATCAACTACTCCTTCAAATCTTTGATCTTTGTCAAAAAAACTATCCATGGAATCTCCTTCATTCATGTGCTCACTCTCCAACTATTTTCGAAGGTAAGTAACATGAGCCTCATTCCTTGCCTCGTATAAAGTGGTAAGTGTATCCCAAGCATCCTTTACTATTCAAAAAGAGCAAATGTGAGGAATAATGGCACCTTTGAGAAATGAGGCTATCAGTGCATGTGCCTGAGCATCTCTACCATCCCAAAAAATTGCTCTACAATAGGTGCAGCAGGAATCATAGCACGAATAGGAACATGAAGAATGTCATCATCTTCAATGCCATCTTCAATTCCATCTACATTATCTTCAGTAATTGTATTTGCAGGTGTAATAGGACATTTTTCAACACCTTGCACAATATTCCATTACCCTTTTGCAACCAATACATGACACATCATATAAGCCCATAATGGGTGATTGGTACCATCCAACTTATCATCAATATCCAACATATAGAATACATCACTACTTTCAGCCATGGCCACTGACTAAAATACATGGATGTAGAAAAATGATTGTATCTCAAAAAGTTGAATAGAACTACCATGTCAAGTTCTACTAAACCTGTAGCAAACTTCAAGATGCTTATATTGGCGAACCAAAACTTGTATATATCTTTGGCACAAAAAGACGAAATTGCCTACACAAGCACTGTGATGCAATTGGAGGCCGAAACGACCTTAGAGTATGCTCAACAAATTTCGTGTGATTTTGAGATTGTGATAAGAGGGGTGTTAATAATGCCCTAGATGAAACAACGACCTGCTTTGATACAATTGTTGGAGTTTGAGGTCTATGGAAGCATGCAAACAACACAAGGAAGAAGAAGAAGCTTGGAGCACAACACACAATACTGAATGTATTACCAAGAGAATGTACAAAGATAAGTAGCCCATTAGGGTAATAGGGATATATACAAGCCAGGGGAAAAAAACTCCTAAAGAGGGAAAGAAGTGCCCCGACGGTCCTAGTGTGTTCAGACATATCACTACCTAAAATATGTCAACATTTTCATGTTCCCAAATTTCAATTTGATCATTAAAAAGTAAGCTAACTACTAGAAAAGTACACTCAATTATTTACTTAACAAAAAATCATGCCCCTTTTTTCATGCAAATGCATGTTCTTGTATGCAAATGCATACGCTTGCATGCATGAGTTTGCATGTTTTTGAATGCCCTAAACTAAAGTGTTTCTCATCCTCGACATGCATACACTTCATGCATCTGTATTATGTACAACATAATATCTTTGATTAAAGAAAGCTATTGATGTGCAAAAATACATCTTTAAACTAAAGTTGTGCATTGAAAACAATCTTTTGGAAAGAAGAAAACATTCATTATTGTCCATGCATGAAGTGGAAAATATCTCAGGAATGCATCAAATACCTTTGATTCTTGATGTGCTCTCAATACTCTCATATTTCCTTGTTTATTTTTCATTAACTTATAAATTCCCTAACAAAATTTAAGGCTTATGCTACATTTCAATAAGAGTTCTATGCATAATTACATGAAAGCAAAACCAAAAAAGTATTGAAACCAAGCATGAAATTGGAAAATACTTAGCTCCAAACAATAGCTACATCCATCCTTTGCCTTGAGAAGAGCCATCATACTCCTTGCTTCTTCTCCGAATTCTCTACCAAGACCTGTGAAATCGCCTCCACTTCCCGAGATCTTTATATCACTAGAAAAAGTATAAAAGGATCTTTCCAACAAGATAGAAATCATAGAAAAGAAAACACTTGAGCGAAGGGCAGTGATCGCTCGAAGTTGACTAGCTATGAGGTCATGATTGACTAGAAACAATGTTTGGAGTGGCTACTTTGGATGCTTCCCAAAGCCATCTTGGATATAGATTCTCAATTTTGAATCTATATACCTATTTTAAAACTCCAAAGTACACATATGAATCAAAAGCAACAAAATAGATCACATATGATTCCTTTTAGAGGGTTCAAAGATGCCTCTTGCATTATTTGAACTTTTTGGAGATAGGCCCCCTTTTGGCATGAAGGCTCTAATACCAATTTAATGAAGTAGACTATAAGTAGGACCATTGGCTAGAGACATGAATCTCTTCCCAAACTTAGGCCTCTATATATAGCTACTTGGATTAACAAGGACCACAAATATAACTAGATTCCACAAGTGCATGTGCAATCTCCACCAATGCTTTAACACCTTCCACCAGAGTCAACTAGTGGTTGGTCTACTTGCCACTTGAATTAAGTCTCTCTAGATGCAAATTAATTCATGTTAGCTTGAGTTAGAAGGCTCTAGATCTCTTTGGACAAAAATCCCTCCCCCCCTAATGCTTCCCATGGGGGTGGAACCCAATACCTTCTTCTTCCCAACCTTGAGACTTAACCACTATGCAAAGTGGATTACTTGTTTTAGATAGACATCAACCTATACTTAATTCTAATCGTGAGATTTTTGGTCATACATATGAGTGACCAAATGGTGTCTGATTTTAGATCTATATGAACTAATTGGACACTTAGATCATAGACCTTATTTTATAATAGTCATGATCTTGGAGGAAGAATCTAATCAAGAAAATGTAAAATTGACAAGATGGAGATGGATCAATTATAATGGAGCTAGAGTTTTATTTAGAGGAGAGTTTCTTAAATGTTGTAGGAGTATTTTATTTTTTCAAGAATTCATATCATACTTGTCTCCCATCCATTCTTTTCATCTCTTAATTTTCTCTAAGGCCTCTTTTCATGATTATTCTTGTATTATCTCCTCTTCTTACATACTCTAATGGATGAGTCTCTTAGAATATGGTATTTTCATTATGTCTTGAATATAAGATACATGAGGTTAGTGCTTCGGAAACCATGCGTTTACAAAAAATCTACTTTATTTACAAAATATCGCTTTCTAAGTGATCTACTATTTTTACAAAAAAATATAAAATACTATCTTTTGAATATCTTCAAAAATATCTGAGTAAATCCATGTGCATTCATGTCCTCATGATTCTTCACCCTGCAAAATATCCGAGTAAATCCACACGCATTCATGCCCTCATGATCCTTCACCTCCTAAATCAAAACACAATCACATTAAAAACCTCAAGACCTTAAAATCCATTCAGCATTCCATGATCCCATAAATTATAACAAGAATAAAATTCTAACCATAAATGAGATTGAATGGATTGGTTCTCAGGGTTGTTTTGTAAGCAACTTTGAATGTGCAAACAGTGTGATTAAGCTACTTGTCCCAATTAGATATCCCATTGTTAGCTATCTTAGCTGAGATAGTGCAAGGTACTTGATTTGAGCTTTCATATTGTCCATTAGGTAGTGGATGATAATGTTGTGAAATATTATGGATCAACAAAAACTCATTCATCAACAAATCCACCACTTGGAGTGGGTATCCCTACTGCTCACAATTTCTATTTGTAACCCAAATCATGTGAATATTTCTTCAAATAAAAATCTTGTTGTGGTATCAGTGTTACTCTTCTTTGTAGCTTCAGGACTCTATCCACTTGGTGAGATAATCACTCACAAAAATGATATATTCAACATGAGAACCTCTTCTAAGCACATCCATGGTTCCATGAAACCCACTTTGAAAAGGTTCTCACACTTACCATTAGCTTCAAGGACATTTCACTTCTTCTAATAGGGTATTTCATCCTCTTACAAATATCACAACTCTTAACGTATATCTCAATATCCATGTGAAGTGTTGGCTGCCATATAATATCAAATAGGATCATTCTGATAATTCTCTCAATATAGAAGTGGCCTATGGTCACACCTACATGAGTCATCTCTAGTATGGTAAGCTATTATTCTTCATGAATGGAGAGTCTCAATGTTGGTCTCTTTTTCTCTTGAAGGCTTGATTGTCGAGTATAACATAATCTTTGAATTCTTCTTGCACCTTTCTTGTGGCACTCACACCTTTGGGATATTGTTGATATATCAAAAATTCCATTATGTGTTTACTTCATTCTCATGATACAATGGGATAGTGTATGCAAGAGTGCTCACTTGTCTTAGTGTCTTCAAAAACAACTAGCGTTGATGTAGTCATGCACTTCCTTTGCATGTCAAACTAGTATACTCCAATTTTGTATAAGTTTTGTAAAGTCCTTGACTTGGCTTTGTGCCTTTCCTAGGAATTATTATGAGCCTATTGTATCAATGATTCCCTTTGTCACCCTCCACACATCTTAGCACTACATCACTTGAATTCTTTAAATATATACTCCCTAATAGGATTATTTAGTTCTTGGAGCTCACCACATTTTTTTATTGCACTTTGAGTTTATGCAATGTTTAGGATCATGAGCCATATTTGGGATATCTTTTTATCCCAAGATGGAGCCACTTCCAATTTGAATAAGTATGTGTCTAGGAGGTCACCCACTACTCTTGTAAGTGGTTCTCCATGTGTCATTGATGAAAGTTGGTTTGCACGTGCATGAGTGTTTCCATTTTCTACAACAAATTCAAATTCAAACTAAATGAGTAGTAAAAACCATCTAACTAACCTCCAACTTTTGTAGGGTTTATTAACCAAGTACAACAATGCTTGATGGTCCACAAAGAATTTAAACTTATTGGCTAGGAGATAATGTCCAAACTTCTTCACCATGTACACCATGCTTAGCCCTCCTCTCTTATTTTTGTGTCATTTCTTTCCACATTATTTAACTATCAGTTCACAAAAGAAATAGGATGATCTAACTTCTCTTAATCAATCGATTTTGCAAGGATACACCCAATGACAAAATTGGAAGCATCCACATGAATGAGCAAAGGATTATTCCATTCCAACACTTTAAGAATTGGAGCAAAAATCAATACTTTCTTCAATTCATTAAATACCTTCTCATAATCTTCAATCCTCTTAAAGCTAGTTATGAGGCCATGTAGGGGCTTGGCTATGATTGTTTTCATCCACATAAACATATAGTAGTATCCAGAGTGGCTCATAAATGCTTGCTTGTCTTTTACATTCTTTGTTCTTGGGAGAACTAGATACTTTAGCTTCCTCTTGACATTTCTTGAATTGATTCTCAAGCTCATTGATACACTTTTTCATCCATGTAACTCTCATTTACTGTTATATTTTTCTCAATGTTCCCTTTTCTTTCTCACTCACAAATCAGTATGCTCCTTTATCCTTGTCTTGGACCTCTTTTTGGCTTGAGCTATAGTGATAACCTAAATTGGAACATTACCCTCTTCCTTGCTCTCACTCATCTCCAAGTCACTTAGTTGGCAGTGTTGGGTAGCCATTGTCACTTTTTGAAAAAATAGGACAATCTTTGAGCCAATTCTACAATCACGATAGCATCTTGGTATTTGCATTATGTATGGGAATGTTTGGGGTTTGAGAGAGAGCTCTATCCAAGGTGGTTGGTCTCTTAAAGGCTCATCTAGATTTACTCAAATATTTGTTCTTCCACTTGAACCTTTAGAATTGGTTTATGTGACTTGTCTTTTGGGGGCTTCTTTTGATTAGAGGTTGTTGCAGATCTATGATGCAGCAAGAAGGCTTGAAGAATTTTGAAGGAGGATGTAATTTTTCCATAAGTTCCTTCATAGGAACTCTCTCTTACTTCTTTTTGTGTGAAAACCCATAAAAACTCAACCTTACCCTTCTTTTTTGTAAAAGGCTTCTTTTTGAGTTCTTGCCTTATTTTAGAAATAAGAGCTCTCTTTTGGATATGTACAAAAGCTCTCTCTCTAAGAAGATTCCCTTTTTTATTTTCCCAACTACCTACCCTTTTTAGAATGTCTCTAGTTAATGAAGCCTTTGGCCACTTGTACTCAACGAATCCCTCTACTCTCTTATATAAGGAGAAGCTCATTTTGTAAAGCAGGTCCCTTGGCCATGGCCTTGGGCCCTATGAAGAATAGAGAAGCTTTCATTTGTTATTCTGCTTCTTCCTTGTGTGCAAGACGATGATCTATGTGTGTGGACTTGGCATTTGGAGTTGGCTTGTGTGTGAGCACTGCCCTCCCTTGCTCCTTTCTGACATTGGCCATGGTGCCATTGTTCATGGACATGGGTGTGGATGCGTTGCTTGCACTTCTTGCAACTTCACTTGGAGAAGCTTCTTGCTTCCATGTGAGGTGGTTAGGGCCCGTTGCTCACCTTTTCTCAACAATTTGGTGCCGTTGTCGGGGACGTTAGCCTTTAGTTGTTGGTTCCTCCAAGTTTTCTTGTCCATACTTCGTGTGATGCTTCTTGACAGTTGGAGGAGGATGAATATGGGTGACCTTCGGTTGGCTTAGGATACCTCTCATTTGTTAAATTTTTGAATAGTTTAGTTCTTTATTTTTGTTTCTTGCACAAAAACACCCCTTAACCCCTTCTCTCTCACTCTCTTACACATACACACATTTCCACACATTCACTTGGCATCACTCTCCACCACTGCCACCTCTCTTTCAGTGATTTCCTAGGGTAGGGGGATGGGTAGTCTTCCGTCTTGTCCATCCCTCTTTTCTATTTCAAAAAAAAAACTAAAAAAAATCCTACACAAAAGAGTTTTTGAGCTTTTATCATACACATTTTGAAAAGGTTTGGAGATAAGCGTTGTTTTTCATATTTCTAAGCTTGTCTTTGTCATTCATTAGATGTGGACGTGGGGGGGGGGGAGGGGTGAATTCAACTTCTTTAATTCGTGGATGATGGGGGGCAGTACATCTTCTTTATACCACTCTCAAAGTGAATCCAACACCTACAATTTGGACGTTTATGTTTTGCACGTCCAATTTAATTCATGCATCTAAGGAATGGGCACCGTTTGTTCACCACGTGATGTGGTACCATTGTTGGGCAGCTCATGCGGATCTATTTTTCTCCCTCTCTTTCCATCTCTGTTTCCTTTTGGAGTCGAGCTTTCTCTGAGCTCCCCCTTGCAACTGTTGAGTTGTTGCTCCGCTATGGGCGAGTCGAGCTTTGCTCCCTCCATGGTGGAGACCATGCTCTGTACAATGGATTCAAGCCAATCCACACTTCTTGCATGATTTTAAGGTCAAGCTCCTTCGGCTCCTATTTCCTGCGGCCTATGCTTCCATGGTGGGTTTGAGCAGTCAGGCTACCCACTCTTCTTGCTTTCAGTACCCCGGGTTGACTTGCTTATCGGCCCTTTACTGTGTGGTCTCATTACTTGCAAACATACCTTCTTGGAATGGCTACTACTGGGGGTCGAACTCCATGTGTGCTCCCGTGCGAGCCCACCTCATGACGGATCAATTGTTGTCGAGTGCACCTTGCTCGGAAGGTGTGGGTGTTGAAGTCTCGTGCTCCCCCATAAGACTCTCCCAACCTTTTTTTGCATCCCAGTTCATGGCCGGATTTTTTCTCGCAATGCCTCATTTCTGCCTTACTGTTTGTGTACCGAAGTACCAACTTAGGGACTTGTGGAGAAAGAGACTATACCTCGATCCCCCTCAAGTGCATATAGTGGGGATTCATGCTTTATCTATCAATCCGAGGAGTATCAAAACCTAGCTGAGTGTATGAAGACATGCATTCAAATGATGATCAATGCAAATGAGCTTCCCAAAGAGTGTAAATAAGTCTAAGTCTATTCCAAACAAGGTTCAGGGATCGGTTGAGATGTCACGATACTTGGAGCAGCATCCAACAGTAAATCGAGCTTTTCTCTCAGCTCCTAACTTCAAATATAGAGAATAGCAGATTCATTTCCAAGCTCTCAAAAAGACTCATCCAATGGTCATCTTTTCACTCAACTCTGATACTTTTGCTTCAAGTTATGAGCAAAATATTGAGTCGTGGGAATGATCTTCCTACACTTCACACACACCTTAACAACAGCATACAATCACTTTCATGGATAGACAACACTTCCAAACACTCTTTTCAAGCATCACACATGCACACAAGCTCACAAAGAGGATGATACAAAGAGGAGAAGACACAAATTCGAAATTCTATGCTCTTGATTCTCACAATGGCAAAAAATCTTTACAAAGAGTCACAAATTGACTTATATACATGTGCCCTAAAAATGGTCCTTTCACACAAGAGACCGGCACTTTATTCACTAAAAGGTTAATTTCCTACTAATTTACATGGGTAAGCTACTAATCTCCAAGGGTATGCATCTAGAGGACTCCTCTAGTGCATTTACAGCGGAAAATATGTTACAACAAGGCTATGATACAAAAATTAAGTGTCCGAATCA
The DNA here is from genome assembly GCA_020310875.1 of Ceratopteris richardii. Classification (NCBI taxonomy): domain Eukaryota; kingdom Viridiplantae; phylum Streptophyta; class Polypodiopsida; order Polypodiales; family Pteridaceae; genus Ceratopteris; species Ceratopteris richardii. Next base: position 78,913,355 of record CM035422.1, read on the forward strand.
GAAAATTTTTGGGGCCCATCTTTTTCTCTGCTTTTTGCTCTTCTTAGCTCTGCAACACTCTCCCCCTCTTTGTCTCTGTCGTCGCTTGACAGGCTTTACTTTTATATCTGTCGCTTGTCTAAGGCTCTTTCATATGTCGGGTTGGCTGTGTTAAGTCAGGCTGCCACGCACGCCATCAATGGGAGGATTATTACCTGCCAAGTATTGTTTTGCACTTCTTCATGGATACTTCCTGGCCCTGGTCCGTCCTTCCCTCCTACATGCTTTTCCTTGATGTGTGCCCCTGCGGGGCTCTGTGCAGAGATGGGTGTTGTGTGCCCCTGCGGGGCTTCTTGCAGAGATATGTCTTCAGATATAATCTTTTCAGTGAAGCTTCTTTCTTGGTCTTCTTCTTTTCTTCTTTTTGCTGGTCTCTCCCTCAACACTGCCCCCTCTTGAACTCTGTCCTCCTCGACAGGCTTTGGAAGTCGGCGGGAGTATGTTCTGTAAACTTTTTGCTCTCGCTCATTAAGCAGATAAGCTTCACGTATCATAAGTTGCTTCCATTGTTCTGCTTTCACACCGTCATGTGGTGGCTGTTTGTGATCAACGAAGAAGCTTAATTCATATGCCACTAATCTGCCATTCAAGTTCGATGACAGTTTTAAGAAAATTTCTGAATCAATTTCAAAAAATCTTGTGAAAAAGGCTTCCTCGAAGGTTTGCATATATGTACTTGGTAAAAACATAAGCCTAGAATAATATGCCATTATTGTGGGTCAGCTGAGCATAACATACAGATAAAAAATGAGGATATTTGTGCCTTGATTAATACCAATGAAATTTAAAAACGTATAAGCCGCGTGCTTGAACACTTTCAAAACTGTAAGTATCATGCTGAGGATTTTATTCGTCATCTTGATAGTTAAATCCGGGACTATTGCATAACAATGCAGCCAAAATTCAATGGTTTTTACCATGTAATCCTCCATCGGTAAATAATTATGAGGTGGACTTGGAAGTAGCGGATAATTCAGTCACTGTTTATTGATTGCACCACTCTTTTGCATGTCCAAAAATTCTCTTGCTTCTCTCCGACGTGGTGTTGGGCAAAATGAAGAATTTACTTGTAATAAATACGGTGCTGCTTGCCAGTGCACCCGCAAAGTAGGATTTTTCTCCAAAAATTTTCTTCTCCATAAAGGTTGTGCAGCTTCAAATTCCTCTTGAGTGTAATTGAATGTATTATCTTTGGAGTACAGCAGCTCATCTGGATCCTTCTGTGTTATCTTCTTTATGTATTGCCTTGTTTTCTCTTTCGATAGACCATAAGGAATGTTGAAAGGCTGATCGCATCCAAATCTTTCCCTTTTATTTTGGCCTCTTTCATAACTTTAACCACTTCATTTTCAAAACTTTCTGTCAATCAGGACACCAATAGTGCCGGTTCCTTCTGACCTATCTCTGCAGTATATGGCATGGGATGATCATCACATGGTTCCACCATCTGTTCTTTTATTGGAGAATTATAGTTCGGGGGAGATATAGGACGTATCTCTACCTCGTAAGTAGGACTTCCTTGTCGTGGCTCTACTGGTGTCCCGATGGATACTTTTTGTTCGGCTTTAGTTTCTAATTGTGCAAGACATTCAATCTTCTCTTTAACTTCTTGAAGAGCTGCCGGGAGTGCCTCTTTGGTTGCAAGTAGCTCATTACCGATCTCTGTTACTTGATCTACATTTTCGCTGTAGCTCATTACAAGTTTGGCGTTTACATTTTGTAGTTGCTTTTTAAGCTCATTGGTGTCGTTGATATACTTGCTTTCCCATTCTTGTTTGAGAGCTTGCTCCTTTTTTAGCGAATCAGCATATTTTGCTATTTGGTCATTCAATTCTTTTTGGTCACTTGCTGTGGGCTCTTGTTTTTCGATAGGTTGATCATAAAGCAGTGCTTTCATCAGCTCTTTATTCCTGTTGTGAAGATTATTGTTTTCCTCCATATATACTTTGAGTTGTGTTTCCAGCAGACTACTTCTAGCTTTTATCCTCTCTTTGTTTGCTTCATTTGCTTCATGTTGTCTTTGTGATTCTATCAGTTGTTCCTAGAGTTTGTGATTCTGCTCCATTAATGTAGTGCATTGTCCTTTGACTTCAAGTATTTCTTTTTCTTTTGCTGAAACATCTTGTTGGGCCTGAATCAGTTGTGCCGACAGCTGCTCACTCATTACTTGAAATTGATTCTTTTCCCGCATGGCCTTGTCATAATCGGCATCTGTTTCCATCATCTGTTGTTGCGTATCCATAGATGTTTGTATCATCTGCTTGACGACGGGTTTCAATTGAGTAACATCAACATTTAGCCATGTGGTAGGGATGTTAGGTTCTTCACCCGTGGTAACATCTTTCGCCTGTGCCACATGTAACGTAGTATCATGGGGCTGCCGAATATGGAGTTGTATCCTTGGCTCAGCCTCCCTGTGGTCAATCTTGCCTTGTGGTGTATCATCAGGGACTTCAATCACAATTTGCTCCATATTTTGTGGTAAACACCCTTCTGTTTCTATGTGTGTTTGTATTTCCTCTTTTACAGGTGGCACTGCATCTTTATTTGTGATTGGAGCATCCTTTATATTGAATTTTGACTTATCGTTCAATTGAATGATGTGGGCCTGTTTAGTGGATACTTCGTGGTGTTGTACCTTTGATTGTTGATTCTCAGGTGTGACTTCGACCTGGTTTATCTTTGTCCATTCCTCATTGTTCGTTTCCGTTCTTATGTCAGTGTCTAAGGTGTCTTTCTTAGGGCTGGATTCCTCATTAGAGCTCGAATCTTCTAATCCCAGTTCTTTATATCTGGCGGTTTGTTATGGGGTGTGTTCTTTAGTCTTTTGTTGCTTTCCTTGGCTTTCCTGTCTGTATTGATGTCCTTGAACATTTAGGTTCACTTGGCCCTGCATATACATATGCGTCTCTTCTAGAGCTATGGAGAGGTCCCTTTTTGTGATTGGTTGTTGTGTCATAGGAATATTTGGTAATGTATGTGTCCTCTTTGATTGTGGTGTCTCTTGGGCTGCTTCCTCTCTAATGCGTTTAGTCCCTCTCATGGGTTTCTTTGAACTGGTTCCCACTTCTTCAATGGAAATTACTATTTTCTTTTTCTTTAGCACAGTAGCTGACTTTACATATTTTTCCATCTCGGTTGAGGTTGGCATCAAGCGTAAGCACTCTTTCATTTCAAGTGCCTCATAAATCAACACAGTCAATGTTGAGCTTCCGTTCAAAAATTTCTGTTGACTCCACTTCTTCTTAGCTTCAAACAGGCGATCTTGAATATACGGAGTCATATTTACTTGATTTCCCACTTGCCTCATTGCATGGGAAAGCAATTGCACGATAATTTTCTGAGGTGTTGTATATCTATGCATACTAGGAAAACAAAAATGTTGGTGCACTAATCGAACCGAGTCTTCAATATATGTTCTGTTGATTTCCAAAAAGGTTCTCTTTTTTGGATCATGACATTCATCCTTGACATTAGTGAGGTGTTGACCTAAGCTTCAACTTAGGGACTTGCGGAGAAGGAGACTGTACCTCAATCCCCTCACAAGTGCATATAGTGGGGATACACGCTTTTAATTTATCAATCCGAAGAGTATACTAACCTAGCCGAGTGTATGAAGACATGCAAATGCGTAATGGTCAATGCAAAAGTATTACTCTAAAGTGAAAATGAGGAAATCACTTAACCTAACAAGCTTCAACTGTAGGTCAAGACGAAACGATACTTGGTGCAGCAGCCGTCAGTATTTTGGACTTTTCTCCTAGCTCCGAGCTCCAAACATAGCGAATAGCATATGCGTTTCGAAGCTCTCGAGAAGACGCATCCAATGGCAGTGGTTTCACGCAATTCCGACACTCCTACTTCAAGTTATGACAGAAATACTGAGTCGCGGGAATACTTTCCTACACTTCAGCACCTCCTACACCTCGCACACACCTCTCCTACAGCAAAGAAACACTCTCAAGGATAGATCACACTCACAAGCACTCTTTCCAAGCAATACACATGCATACAAGCTCACAACGAAGAAGATCAAGTGGGAAGAAGACACAAATTCGAATTTTTGTGCTCTCTATTCTCACAATGGCCAAAAGTCCTTTACAAAGAGTCACAATTGACTTATATACTAGTGCCCTAAAAATGGTCCTTTCACACAAGTGACCGGCACTTTATTCACTAAGAGCTAATTTCCTACTATTTTACATGGGTAAGCTTCTATTCTTCTGTGGGAATGCATCTAGAGGACTCCTCTAGTGCCTTTACAAGGGAAATATATTACACAAATGGATATGTTACAAAAATATTTGGTCCAGATCGGAAAAATTTTGGGGCCCGTCTTTTTCTCTGCTTTGTGCGCTCTTTGGCTCTGCAACACTCTCCCCCTCTTCGCCTCTGTCGTCCCTTGACAGACTTCGCTTCTTTTGACAGACTTTGCTTCGCGCACGCGTCCCGTGGGTAGTGTTGTCTGCTTCTTGATCTTGCATTACGTTTTAGAGGCGCTTCAGCTTTTCCACTGCACGCTCCCCTTGGTCAATGTTGTCTGCAGTTAAACAGACATGCAGATTCGATGGCCTTCTTGATTCAAGCTCTACAACTCGAGAGCCTGATGTAGTTGCCTTGCCTGTTGACTTGGGTTGCCACGCACGCCACCAGTGACTAGGAATGTGCTATTCTTAGTCACCCTCTTCAACTTTTCAGCCTCTACCCCTTTCTAACTTTTGGTCCTACTCTGATGTTTGAAAAATCCACTCCTCTGGACCCCGGGGTTAAGCTTTGTAGCCTGGTGCGTGCCCCTGCGGGGCTCTGTGCAGAGATGGGTGTTGCGCCCCTGCGGGGCTTCCTGCAGAGATGTATCTTTACATTTGTCTGATCTTCAAATTTGCCTTTTAGTGAAGCTGTTTCTTTCGTTGCTTTCTCTTTTTCCTCTTTTTACTCGTCTCGCCCTCAACACTGCCCCCCTCCTGAACTCTGTCGTCCCCGACAGGCTTTGATAAGCGCCGGGCATATGTTCTGTATACTTGTTGCTCTGTATCGTTTAGCAGATTAGCTTCACGTATCATGATCTGTTTCCATTGTTCCGCTTTGACTCCATCGTTTGGCGGTTGTCTATGATCTGCGAAGAAGCTTAATTCATATGCCACAAGTCTGGCATTCAGATTTGATGACATCTTCAAAAATACCTCTGAATCTATTTCAAAAAATCCTGTAAAAAATGCTTCTTCAAATATTTGCATGTATGTACTTGGCAAAAACATGAGTCTAGAATAATATGCCATTATTGTGGGGCGGCTCGGCATTACTGATAGATCAAAAATAAGTACATCTGTGCCTTGATTTATGCCGATGAAGTTCAGAAATGTATATGCCGCATGTTTGAAAACTTTCAAAACTGTAAGTAGCATACTAAGTATTTTATTTGTCATTTTAACTGCTAAATCTGGTACTGTCGCATAGTTTTGTAGCCAAAATTCTATTGTTTTGATCATGTAATCCTCGGTTGGCAAGTAATTATGCGGCGGGCTAGGTAACATCGGATAGTTTAGCCACTGTTTATTAATAGTGCCGCTGCGTTGTAAAGCCAAAAATTCTGTTGCAACCCTTCTGCGTGGTATGGGACAAAACGAAGGGTTTACCTGTAATAAATAAGGTGCGGCCTCCCAGTGCACCCGTAGTGTGGGATATTTCTCCAAAAACTTCCTCCTCCACACTGGCTGTGCAGCTTCAAACTCTGCTTGAGTGTACGTGAATGTGTCATTCTTGAAATTAAGCTGCTCATCTGGACTTTTGTGTGTAACCTTCTTTATATATTGCCTTGTTTTCTCTTTCAGCAGTCCATAGGGAATGTTGAAAGGCTTTATGATCTTTTCCAAGTCTTTACCTTTGATTTTTGCTTCCTTCATGATCCTGATGACTTCATTCTCAAAATTTTCCGTCAATCGGGACACCACTAGTGCCCGTTCCTTCTGACTTATTTCTGCAGTGTATGGCATTGGATGATCATCATGCATATCCGCCATCTGCTCATGCATTGGAGAATGATAGATCGGTTGAGATAGAGGGCTTACCTCTACCTCGTCAGTAGGATGTGCTGTTTCTGGCACTACTGATGTCCCGATCGGTTCTGTGTCTTTCTTCTTATTCTTTAGCTCCTCAATGCACTCGTCTTTTTCCTTTATCTGCTGTATGGCTTCACCGAGTTTTTCTTTGGTGGCTAGGAGCTCCTTACCTATGTCGGCTACGTGATCCATGTTTTCACTGTAGCTCTGTACCAATTTGGCCTGTGCTGAATTCAGCTGCCTTTTGAGCTCACACATTTCTTGATCGTGCCGCCGTTCTGATTCTTCTTGTACTTCCTTAGCTTGTTGTAGCAATTTGGCATATTCCGCTATCTGTTCTTTTAATTCCTGTTCTTTAGTTTCTGAGGGGCCCTGTTGTATCAGTGGTTGATCATATAATAATGATTTCATTAATTCTTTATTCCTATCGCGCAGGCTGTCGTTCTCTTCGAGATATAGCTTGAGTTGTTGCTCTAATAGTACGCTTCGCATCCTCATTTTTTCTTTCTCAGCCTCGCTTGCTTTGTGTAATTGTTGCAACTCTTCTAGTTGGGTAAGCAGCTTTTGATTTTGGGCAATGGATTCGTCATATTGTGTCTTAATTGCTAGCACTTCAGTATTTTTGTTCGCCACTTCTTCTTGTGCTGCAATTAGCTGTGCCGATAACTGTTCACTCATGAGTTGAAACTGATTTTTTTCTCTTCGTGCTTGATCATATTCAGCATCTGTATCCATCATTTGCTGCTGGGTGTCCATGGCTGTCTGGATCATTTGCTTTACTACCGGCTTCAGTTGAGTCACATCCACATTGAGCCATGTTTTTGGTATTGATGGTTCTGCTCCGGTAGTCACGTCTTTGCCTTGGGCAATGTGTAAAGTGGTATCGTGGGGCTGCCTGATTTGAAGCTGTATCCGTGGCTCAGCCCTCATGTTTTCAATCTGTGCTTGAGGTGTGTCATCAGGCACCTCGATTATGGTTTGTTCTTGTAGTTGGGGCTCTCCCGCTTCCTTACTCACTGGGGTTTGTTCTTCCTCTTTAACAGGTATTTTGACATGTGTGACCCCAATAGTCGTGTCTTCCTTGATGCTGACTTTGGTAGTGTCATTCAATTGAATGACATGCTCCTGTTCCTGAGCATCATCCACCTTCTTTTCTTTTTCCTTCTGGCTCTCTGGTGTTACTTCCATTTGATTGAGTTCCGGTCCTTCCTCTTCATAGGTTTCTGTCCTGATATCAGTATCTAGCGTGTCTTTCTCAGGACTGGATTCCGTATTCGTACTTGAGTCATCGATGCCCAATTCTTGGTATCTTCCAGGTTGTTTTGGAGGTGTTTCTCTACTCTGTTTTTGCTGAATTTGACTCGCTTGTCTATATTGATGTCCTTGGACATTTAGATTTACCTGCCCTTGCATATACTGGTGTGTTTCTTCGAGGGCAGCAGACAAGTCTCTTTTTGAAATCGGCATTTGAGCCGTCGTGACCTTAGGCAAGAGATGTGTTCTCTTGGACTGCGGTGTTGCTTGGGCTTCTTCTTCTCGCAAGCGTTTCGTACCCCTCATGGGCTTTTGTGTGCTGGTTCCAACCTCTTCCACTACAACTGCTGCTTTCTTTTTCTTAGGGACAGAAGCGGATTTTGCATACCTTGCTAGTCCTTCTGCTGTTGGCATCTCTCTTATGCAGTGTCTCATGTCTAGGGCTTCATATATCAATAAGGTCAAAGCTGAACCACCGTTCAGGAACTTCTTTTGCCCCCACTTCTTCTGAGCTTCAAACAATCGCTCTTGTACGTAACCTGTGAGATTCACTTTGTTTCCTATCTGTCTCATGGCATGCGATAGGAGTTGTACTACAATTTTCTGAGGTGCCGTGTATCTGTTCATGCCAGGAAAACAAAAGTGTTGGTGTACCAAACGTACTGCATCTTCGATATCTACTCTGTTAATCTCCAGGAAGGATCTTTTCTTGGGGTCATGGCACTCTTCCTTAACATTGGTAATGCCTTCCTGATTCCATCCAAAGGCCTTATTGATCAATTCATGAGTGAATTGAATGGTCTTCCACTTGCCCACCTTGTCCAAAACCTTTGCTTCTGGAACCGAAATCTTTGTAGCAGCCGGCTGCATAGTATTCATTACTTGTGTACATCTTTGGAAGTCGGGTACACATATAGGTATCTTCAAAAATGCTTCAATGCCAGCTTGAGTCCATACTTCTTCGATATGTGGTAACCCTTGTATTATGGTCTTGAAATCCTGTGACATAATAGGGAAATAGTGGTCCCTGTCCATAATCTTGATGGTTGCCATGAATAGAAGTTCCGAGATAGGTTGGTCATCTCGAAACCAATGTCCTCTGACTTTGGTTATTGACCCCAATGGAAGAAGTAGTTCCTCTTCCTGCTGTGTAGCTTCTGAGTCAGAAGATGTCATCTGCACTCAATATAGAGGATGTATTAGTATCCATATTTTTTCAGAAATCCTCCTCCATATGTTGATTATTAATTCGATGTCGCTCCGAGTGCATGGTGTCGCCCCTTTCCCGTGGGTGTGAGAAAGGTAATACCTGAATTTTTCATGCATTTTTTACATATATTTTTTTGCTGAAAGAAAACATAAAAGTTAGTACATAGCCGAAGCGGTTAGTGAAATGTTATTGGAGTAATATTTTAAGTATGTACAAGTGCTCTCCTATTTCCAAAGGGAAAATGTGCGTGACTATCCGAAAATAGAAGAAGGACGTGCCGAATGCTTGGCCTTGTAATGTGGCCCTATCATGCATACTTTGGATCTTGGCAACTCCTCATGTGTGCAATTGGAAGTAGTTGCACGATGTATGCGGCTTGTCTTGTCTTTCAGCACCCATATTTGCTTCACTTGGGTGCGACGTACTGTATTCTCCACCTTCTTGACGAATGCTGTTCGTTTTCGGCTGTATGTCTTCGGATTCTGTTTTGGGAATCTCAAGTCGGTTTGTATGGCATTTGGAGATTCCTTCTTCCTCCAATATGTCCTTTCCCTCGTCTGATGTGTCTGTTGACCAATGTGATTATGATAGCTCTTTTGAGGATGTTCTTTGTTTGGGATGGTCGTCCTTTGGGTATGTGACTTTGGGACCCAAATTTTGATTCGATCAGGTTGTGCAGTTATCAGCTTCTTTGGGATCCATATGCTCTTGAGTCGTGTTTGCCTGATGTGTTCGAAATTCTTTGTCTTCTTATGCAATTGCTCACGCTGTTGTCGAAGACTTTTCTGTTGCTGAAGATAGGCCTTCTTTTGGTCCTTTCTTATCCAAGCTCGTGTAGAATGTGGAATAGGGTACACTTTCACGGTTGTAGACTTCACTTCTTGCAGAGGAATATTTTTTCTTGGACTTTGTGGTTCTCTGTGCTTGATTTCATGTTCTTGTGCACTCTTGTGACTCTCTAAACTCAAGGGTGGAGTGCACACAGGACTCACGGTATTTTCACATGAAGTACTTGATGATGGGGTTTCTATATTGCTAGGGAACATACAATCATGACTTTGTTCATTAGGATGAACTTCTGGCTCTATAATAGCAGCTTTGGGTGGTCGTTCGTCTAGCAAACTATATACTTCACGAGGTCCTATTCTGGCCGAGATGTATCCTAAAGCCAATTGAATGGTTACCTCATATTCATATATCCAATCTTGGCCTAGCACCACATCTTCGAGCAGATCTTGGTCCTGACATACCAAGAGTCTCTGCTCCATTGTGTTGTTCCCCATATGTAAAGGTAGAGTGATCTCACCTATGCATGGAGTAACTTTTCCTCCTATTCCAATTAGCAGCGCCTTCGATGGCCGTAACTCCTCTTTAAGTCTCTGAGACAAGGAAAATCTAATACAGCTTATTGCTGCTCCTGTGTCTATAAGAGCATCCACTAAGTGGTACTCTTTTCGTCCTGCCCCCAGATTCAAATAAGGTTGTCTTCTTTGTTGTCCTGAGTTCTCAGTGGCTCTAAAATTAGCCATGGGGATGAGTCCTTCTCCTACTCGATATCTCTCGTCTCTTTCTCTCATCCACTCTTTCCGTTTTCTGATACGTTCTAGGGCTTCTTGCCTCGCTTCTTCGCGTATGCGTTCTTCTTCCTTTTTTCTACTCTGAGCTCCTAAGAGTCGTGCTAACATTTGATCCGTTAGAGGCTCCATAAATCTTTTCACTCTGCAACCACTGATGTAGTTGGGAAGAATATCTCCGTCTAGTGTGGCGAGATTGACTGCACCACTAGTGGAGATTCGATTTATGATCATAGGTCCATATCCACGTTTCTGTAGTTTCTTTGCATGCTGTTTGAGTGTGTATACTAGGACTAAATCGCCTTCTTTCAGTCCCTTGTCTTTTATATGTGCATCATAATATGCCTTTTGTCTCCGTTTAGCGGCATAGATGCCTGCTACTGCTTGCAATCTAGTCTCATGCAGCTTTTCTATGTGACCTAATTGCTGAGACAATTCATGACCGTTCCACTCATATTGCTGGGCTACTTTTAATGTAGGCACCAAGAAGTCAATTGGCAAAATTGCATTTTGCCCATACACTAAATTGAAAGGTGTAGTTCCAATAGCCGTTTTATAAGCCACTCGGAAGGCCCAAATTGCGTGATGCAATTGTTTGTCCCAATCTGACCTTCCATTATTGACAATCTTTGTCAATACCGTACAAAGTACTTTGTTGGAACTCTCAGCTTGTCCATTAGCTTGAGGGTGGTAAGGGGCTGATTTTTTATGAATCACTAAGAATTCATTCATTAGCGATTCAATGACTTCGTTTAAGAAATGAGTTCCTCGATCACTCACTATCTCGATCGGTAGTCCAAAGCGTGTGAATATGTGCTCAAAGAGAAATTTTGCTGTAGTTTGAGCATCATTCTTTCTAGTGGCTTTTGCTTCTACCCACTTAGTCAAGTAATCAGTGGCTACTATGATGTATTCCGCATGTGATCCTTTCGCAGGTGGATTGATAGGTCCTATGAAATCAATGCCCCATTTGGTAAATGCTCTCACACAAACCATGGGTCTTAAAGGCATGTCATCTCTTCTAATAGGATATTTTGCTCTCTGACATGTTTCACAGCTTCTCACGTATGTCTCTGCGTCCATATGTAGAGTTGGCCACCACAGGCCTGCAAAGAGAATCATCTTGACCGTTCTATCTGCTGAGAAATGTCCTCCCGCAGCTCCTGCGTGTGCCATTTCTAATACAGAGAGATATTCATTCTCATGAATGCACAATCTTAGTTGGTTATCCTTTCCGCGTTTAAAGAGTTGTTTTCCTAGGATGACGTAATCTTTGCTCTGTTCTTCAAGAGCACGTTTTCTTGCTAGGGTAGCTCCGTCAGGGTACTCTCGAGTTTTCAAGAACTTTACTAAAGGCATGCTCCACCTAGGTGCTATTGTAGAATAGCATAACGTAGAGTTCTCTCCTGGGATTTGTTCTTGACAGGTTTGACAGTTTGACACATAATGATGTGCATCACGTTGCATGGTTGGCCAATATATGCCGAATCTCTTGAGTGTTTGCCATGTTCCAATTGCGTTCAAGTGAGTGTTCCATTGATTTATGTGTGCTTTCTGAAGCCACATTTCTTGTTCCCCTTCCTCCACACATCTCATCAAAAGTCCGCTTGAATCCTGGTGGTACAAACTTCCAGCAATAATGTGAAGGTTCTTAGTCTTCCAGAGATCTTGCTTTTGGTTTGGCGTGATCCCATCTTTAGGTCCATGTGTGAGTATCGGGATCAACTTTTCTGCCCACTGAGGACATACTTCCAGGTTAAAGAGATAAGTGTCTGGCAGATCATCAGGAACTCCTTTTGGTGGTTCTCCATGGGTCATGCGAGATAAATGATCTGCCCTTATGTGTGTGTTTCCTTTCTTGACTATTACTTCAAAATCAAATTCCATTAGCAATAAAAACCATCGTACTAGACGTCCTGTATTGCAAGGCTTGTTGACTAAGTACAATAGAGCTTGATGATCAATGAAAAATTTGAATTTGTTTGCCAATAAGTAATGTCTAAACTTCTTGACGGCGTAAACCATTCCTAGGCCTTCTCTCTCCGTAGTAGTATAATTGCGTTCAGCTTGGTTTAACTGTCTACTGGCATAGGCTATCGGGTGGTCTAATTTACCTGTATCCGCTGGTTGAGCTAAGATGCAACCAATGGCAAACTTGGAAGCATCCACATGAATATGAAACGGTTTATTCCAGTTAGGGACTCGAAGAATGGGTGCTGAACTCAATCGATTCTTCAACTCATTAAAAGCTTTTTCGCATTCTTCGGTCCAATTGAATTGAGTTAACAATGCATAAAGAGGTCTAGCAATTATGGCATACATATGTATGAATCTTCGATAGTAACCACAATGTCCCATAAATGCTTGAACTTCTTTAGCAGTTTTCGGTCTTGGCAAATCCAAAATAACTTTGATTTTGTCTTCATCCGTGGAAATTCCATTCTTAGAAACAATATGTCCTAAGATTTTCCCTTGTCGCACCATGAAGACACATTTTTCTGGATTGAGGCATACTCGATATTGTCGACATTTGGCAAAAATCTTTTCTAGTTCAGGGATGTGCTCTGATCGTATAGCTGAATATGTACACAGATCATCCACGTATACCTCCATGCTCTTTCGCAAAAATTCCTTGAACACATGACACATCAGTCTTTGGAACGTAGCTGGGGCATTCGTTAAACCAAAAGGCATGACTCTAAAGGCGTATACTCCCCATTCAGTTGCAAATGCAGTCTTATGTTGGTCCTCAGGAGCAATGGCTACCTGATTATACCCTGAAAAGCCATCCAAAAAACTATAAACTTCCTTCCCTGCTACCCTTTCCAAGAGATGGTCAGTGATCGGTAAGGGATAGCTATCCCTTATGGTGGCGGAGTTCACTTTTTTCAAATTGATGCACACTCTTAACTTCCCATTTTTCTTTGGTACAACTACCAAGGGTGATACCCATTCCGTGTGCTCAATTTCGTAGATGAATCCAGCGTCTAACAACTTATCTATTTCTTCTTTTATCTTGGCTGAATATACATCATTATAAGTATAAGGTCTCTGTTTGGAAGGTTTGGCCTCGGAAGTCATGGGGATTCTATGCGCACATATAGATGGATCTACTCCTTTTAAATCCTTATAGGTCCAAGCAAAGACATCCCGGTATTCTCTTATGAGTCGAATTAGCTCTTGCTCCTCTTCCTCTGAGACATCCTGTCCTATAAAGGTACATCGTTCTTCTCCTCCTTCCATGGTTACGACTATTTTTTTGGTTTGTTCTTTATTATCATATGCTATTCCCGGTTGTGCTTCTCTTTTAGGCATTTGAATAGCAATTTTCCTCTCTTCCACTTCATATTTTTTGAAATGAGCTGGTACCTCAAATTGGTCTTGTGGCCTGTTTTCTTCATCTTCTAATTCCCTTTCAACTTCTAACTCTTCTTTTGGTGTGTATTCATTATGTTTTTCATTGGCAGTGATATCTATGTTGGTGGTACTAATCCCTAGTTCCACGGGTTCTGGTTCCATTTCGATGCTCTCGTAGTCCTCCTTCCAGCCTTCCTCAATTACTTCTCCTTCTTCTGCCTCCTGAAGGACTACCATATACAGACTAATGTCATAACCTTCCTCGTCAATGCATTCGTTCATAGTTACCACTTCTTCGTTTACACACACATCGAGGGTGGCTAAGATTTCCATCCAACCATGAGGTTCGAATTCTTCGTCTGGAAATACTTGTGGCATATAAGCTGGATCTTGTACCGATCTCACTACACCTTGTTTCTGCTGCCAACTTTTTCTTCTCTCTTCTTCCTTTTTAGCAGCTTGGCATATCCATAGATGAGTATCCTCGTTCATCCAGGATTGGTCACTAGAACCTGCACTATGAATCGATTGATCGTCTTCCTCTTTATGGATTTGATTCCATTGCAGAGGTGGTACATCTTGATATGCATACGTATGTAGGTTGATCCTAGTGGTGACTCCTGCGTGTTGTAGGTACACTGCATCCTTTCCCCAATCTTGTACTACCTTTAGCTGTCTCATGAATGGCCTTCCCAAGATCATCTCATAGTTGCTCGGCCTTTCAAAGTGACAAATTGCTAAGGTATGCTCGAATTCCACTCCGCACGTAGTGAAGACTACTCGTTCCAACAATCCTAAGGGTCTTTCTGTATGTCCATCAGCCATCTGAATTTTCATACGTGTTGGTCTCAATGCTGGTTTTCCCCATTTCTCCCAAATTTCTTTGGTAGCAATGCCTACACCAGCTCTTGAATCTAATATGGCTTTGGTTGTGTAACCCTTGTAAGTGATTGGTAGACATGTATTTCCTTCATCTCCCTCACTAAAGTCTCCTACTTTATCCACTGGAACTCTCACCGTTTTCACTTCGTCATCTACCTCCTTCTTTGCCTCCTTGACTTCCCACTGATTGATCAATTTTTCCTTTAGATGTGGTTTTACCTTTAGCAATTCTTCGAATGTTAAGGTACATGGGATTTTCACTTCCCTAAGGCGTTGTATGACTTCTGATGTTTGAACGGATGGATTCGTTTCCCGTCTTTGTATTGATGGAATGCGATACAATTCTGAGTTGTGCTCGTATTCCCCGGTGTAATTAGGTAGCTCCTTTACATCGTCTTCCACTTCTTTGTCACTTGCATCCATTGGAAAAATTTCTTCTGAATTAAGTTCAGGTATTGAATCCTCTATTTCGTTTTCTGCTTTCAGTTCTTCAAAGGGCGGTTCCATTCCCTCTACTTTTTTCCACTTGTCCTCTTGAACTCTCGCCCATAAATCCTTAGTCCAGTCTCCTTCTGTTTCAGGGACTATGGATCCTTCCTTTCTTTCAACACCAATTTCATCATCCCGAGGTCTATTTACATTAGGCTTTTCCTAATTGTTTAGACACTCTTGGAATTTTTCTTCGCCAATTCGATTGTTTGGTAAAGGTGATGCGGGTTTTTCTAACGTTTGTTGGGCAACTTCTATTAATTTTTTGCAGATTTCCAATCTTTCTTTCTCTAGGTCACCTCTCGGATATTCTCTCTCATGTTGTTCTATGGTAGGTCCTGCTTTTATTCTCGCTTTGTATGCCTGAATCCACATAGCTAAATCCTCAGGCATTGGATCTGCTAATACCGATCCTACCTCCTTCTTTTCTTCCTCCATTTTATTTTCTTCTTCCACTCGTGCTTCTTCTGTTGAATTGTGTTTACTCTTTTCATTTTCCTTCTTTTGCAACAATTTCTTTTCTTTTATCCTGTCTCTCCTTTGCTTCCATCTTTGGGATCGTTTACTGGTGATGCTTTTTTCTGGTTCTTCTGAGTCTTCTACTCTGTGAGGGATGGGTGTATTTCCCTCTTTGTCACTTTGATTATTTTCTTCGGTTTTATCGGGGTTTTCTCTAGCCTTTGCCCTTGTTATGGCTTTTAATGGTATAGTGTACTCTTTATCACTCCCTGACGATTCAATTACCTCTATCACGTTAATCTGTACGTTAGATGTGACTTTGTTTGGGTTCTTAGGACAATCTCTGAAAAGGTGTTCCTTTCCACAATCGCTACAGTATCCTTCCCAAATTCGTTGTGGTGGTGGTGGGTTCGGTAATGTACATTCTCTGATATAGTGGTCACCTCCACATCTGTAGCATGGTCCTCTAGGTACAGGTGGTCTATTCATTGGTCGAGGTGGCATGGTTGCTCTAGGAGCTGAGTACATTAATGGTACATAATCTTGCTCGTAGTTATATGAACTCTCCGGCGTCTCCATGCCATAAGCATATGGGTCGTATTGTTGCCCATATTCCATTGTTGAGCTTTCATAACCTGGGTATGCTCCTTGACTAAGTTCGTAAAATGAGTCATATGGTTCACTGCTAGTCAAAGGCGTTGCCGGCACTATGGCCCTTTCTAAGTTTTCCTCTGGTTGTGCTATCTTAACTGGGACAACGTTCTGAGGGTGGGGCGGTTGTTGTCCTAGCACTGGTTGAGGCTGTGTATATCCCTGGTATGCGTATGGTCGTGGCATGGGTGCCTGCGGCTGATATGATGGATATCTGAAGGCTTCTCCTCCTTGCTGGTTCTGCGGATATCCATATGGTCTCACATAAGGCTGGGTGGGTCTGGTTTGCCTATTGTAAGGGCAGTTCTCAGTGTTATGGTTTGTGTATCTCTGCTCTATGCTGCAATACTGTAGTGGTCCTGGGACAGAGGGTCTCTGAGGAGCATAGGCAGGTGGTGGGACTACTCCCCTAGTACACAAGTGAGAAGGATGATCTCCTCCGCACTGCATACATCTTCTAAGCATAGGCATTCTCATAGGATTGGTGGGATAATTCCTCTGTCCTTGCATATTCAGTTTTTTTGCTAGCAAGTCGGCAATTTCCTCTATGTTGTTTTTAGGGTTTGATGTGCTATTTGATGACTCTTCACTTTTCACACTTCCTTGGGGTATTTTCAAGTCTCCTGCAAGGTTATCCTCTAGGTCTATACATTCCTTCATACACTCTTGCAGAGTTTGAACTCTCTTCACGTACACTAATGACCTCAAGGTTCCGTTCAATAGTCCTTCTAAGAACAATGATACCATCTTGTTTTGTGTTGGTCTCTCCTCTACGGGGCATCTATCCACATACTGCTTGAATCTCCTGGCAGCCAATCTGACTGACTCAGTTGGAGCTTGCTTGAAGCTGTGGATTAATGACGAAGAATTGTTCTTAATTCCAGACTTGGTAAATTCTTCAATCATTTCTTGATACACTTGATCCATGTTCTGAAAGGTATTTGGATCCAATGGCTGAAACCAGGCCAGGGCTGTGTCTGACAAGGTGAGGCCAAAGGATTCATATTGAATCATGAAGTCATCTACCTGCTCGGCTCTAACTACTTGTTTAAATTCTGCTATATGATTATAGGGTTCACTCGAGCCATCATAATGATTTCTCATGCATTTGGCCACTTGAATCGGTCTTAGTCTCCTTCCTACTTCAGGTTGTCTCGGCATTACAGGGTAATTTGGTCTTCCTATAGGTATGCCTGGTCCTCGTACTACCTGTGGTCTGACTGGAGCACGAACTCCTTGTCTTGGGTCCATAGCTGGTTGTGGCCGGTAATTAGGATTAGTGGCAGGTGTTGCAAATTGCACATGAGGTCTGATGGGGATCTGGGTTTGTTGAGTTTGTTGTGTTTGTCCCGAATGTTGACTTGAGTCATATTGAGAAGTTCCATGTGGGTTCCGTGAAGTGGTTGCTTGGTCCCTTGGGGGGAACACTGGAATGTTCTGATATTTCAGCTCAGCTCTCTCTAATTCAGTGACTGGCCAATATCTTCTGTGGTCTTTGTCCAAATATGTAATGATGGTGGGGAATTCAGGATCTTGTAACTCATAGATGGTAACTGGATTAGGAGCAGCGTCCCAAATAGAGGAATGGGTTCTGAGCAGGTGCTCCATCCCATTGATCAAATACACATCTATTAGAGTGTCATCCTGGGGGACTAAGTCTCCTCTCCAAAGTTTAGTAATTGTCGATCTACCTCTCGGAGTTGTTACTTGTTCCTCAGTTCCATGTCTATTTAAACTTGAAGTGTCATTTTCCTCACCACGCTCATTAATGATTTCCGGGTGTTCAGTGACCATGTATTGAATGTCTTGTTTATCCATGTACAGTCCTCCTATGTATTTGACTGCTGGTCTTGGCACTATGCAGGCCTCTGAAGCCTTCCTCAATCTGGCCACTGATCTGTTTAGACCATCTAAATAGATAGGGATCTCATTGTGGTTAGTGCTCACATATTCTAAGGATGTTCTGTATTCGCCCTCAATGATGGACATCTGGCCAATCATGGGCATAGTGTTTTGCATATCCTCGGAAGCCATGGGGATTTCTCCTTCTGACTCACTGGAGGTCTCAGAATAGTGTGATCGGTTACTTGGTTCGGCAACACTCCCTACGGAAGAAATTACACTTCTTCGGCTTCCTAGGGTTCTTCCTGATCTCAAGTTCATTCACTTAAGAGCTCTAATCAAATCTTGTCCACCTTTAGTCTCTAGAGTTCTAAGTTATGGCTCAGAAGTCTAGGAAAACCTTGGCTGGAGTGTGACTGAAAGAAAATTTCAAGTCACGATACTTGACTCTCACGACCTCTGAAAAAAACGATCGCTGACAGACGATACTTGGATGAAACGATCGCTGGAAAACGACCTTTCCCCAAACGATCTCTGACTGGGAACGATACACGACCTTTCCTCAAAACGATCGCTGGAAATCGACACTTGGGTCTAGCGATACTTGATCAACACGATCGCTAGAAAACGATCTTTGACCAAACGATCTCTAGCAAAACGATCTCTGGCAAAAAGCGATACACGACCGACGATCTCTGAGAGAAACGATCGGCGACACTTGGGTTGAAACGACACACGATCTCTCACTAGACAATACATGATACTCGGATAGAAACGATCTACGACCTTCACTAGAAACGATCGACGATACCTATCTGAAACGATACCGACCTTTGACAAGTGTCGCGATCTCTGGATCACGATACTTGACAAACGATACACGACCGACGACCTTTGATCAAAACGATCTCTAGCGAAACGATCGACGACCTCTGTCTGAAAACGATCTACGATCTCTATCTGAAACGATCTACGATACCTCACAAAACGATCGACGACCGCTGGGAAATATCGCGATACTCAACCGCAGGAGTAAAACGATACTCGACCGCAGGAGCAAAGCGATACTTGACCCTTTTTCAAATTTTTGTGTTGTTTTTTGAGGTTTGGATGCTTCCCCCTTTCTCTCCTAGGTTCTCTCTCTTATCCCTACCCACTGTATCAATCAACAAACTACTTTTAACCCCTTGAATGCCCAAACGACACTCAGCGCAGGTCGTTTTTTCCTTCTCCTAGGTTGAAATGCTGAAATTTTTGAGCAAGGAGGTGGTTTAGTTTACCTTGGAAGCTCCCATGATCTCTTGGTCCAACTCCTTTGCACAGAACTCTCCCCTATTGCTTGCTTGCCTCAAAACGACCGCTGGGCTCACACGACACTCGATGCAGCTCTCCACGATACTTGTTCAACAAGTAACTTGAAAATGAAAAAATTTTTTGGCTTTTATACTTGGGAATTCCTAACTTGCAGAAAAATGGAAATTCTTGAACAAACCTAAAACCTACTCTACTCTCCACTCACTCCTATTCTATTTCTTCTACTCACTTCCCTAATCTATCAACTCACTACACACACTCCAAGAATGAGAAGTAGCAAGTGCGGTTGAAATTGACTTACCAAAGAAGAGAAAATTTCCGCTCCTCCAAGTTCTTCAAAGCTAAAAAAGCTACTTACCATCACACGAATGCCTCGGTTTGATTCGTCACTCCCCGGCAACGGCGCCAAAAAGTGTGTTGACCTAAGCTTCAACTTAGGGACTTGCGGAGAAGGAGACTGTACCTCAATCCCCTCACAAGTGCATATAGTGGGGATACACGCTTTTAATTTATCAATCCGAAGAGTATACTAACCTAGCCGAGTGTATGAAGACATGCAAATGCGTAATGGTCAATGCAAAAGTATTACTCTAAAGTGAAAATGAGGAAATCACTTAACCTAACAAGCTTCAACTGTAGGTCAAGACGAAACGATACTTGGTGCAGCAGCCGTCAGTATTTTGGACTTTTCTCCTAGCTCCGAGCTCCAAACATAGCGAATAGCATATGCGTTTCGAAGCTCTCGAGAAGACGCATCCAATGGCAGTGGTTTCACGCAATTCCGACACTCCTACTTCAAGTTATGACAGAAATACTGAGTCGCGGGAATACTTTCCTACACTTCAGCACCTCCTACACCTCGCACACACCTCTCCT
This sequence comes from Ceratopteris richardii, assembly GCA_020310875.1. NCBI lineage: Eukaryota > Viridiplantae > Streptophyta > Polypodiopsida > Polypodiales > Pteridaceae > Ceratopteris > Ceratopteris richardii. The sequence continues at coordinate 78,933,358 of CM035422.1, forward strand.
ACAGCAAAGAAACACTCTCAAGGATAGATCACACTCACAAGCACTCTTTCCAAGCAATACACATGCATACAAGCTCACAACGAAGAAGATCAAGTGGGAAGAAGACACAAATTCGAATTTTTGTGCTCTCTATTCTCACAATGGCCAAAAGTCCTTTACAAAGAGTCACAATTGACTTATATACTAGTGCCCTAAAAATGGTCCTTTCACACAAGTGACCGGCACTTTATTCACTAAGAGCTAATTTCCTACTATTTTACATGGGTAAGCTTCTATTCTTCTGTGGGAATGCATCTAGAGGACTCCTCTAGTGCCTTTACAAGGGAAATATATTACACAAATGGATATGTTACAAAAATATTTGGTCCAGATCGGAAAAATTTTGGGGCCCGTCTTTTTCTCTGCTTTGTGCGCTCTTTGGCTCTACAACATGAGGCCATCTTGGCTCCATCCAAAAGCTCTGTTGATTACTGTGGGCGATTATCTTTCGCTCTGATATCGCTGATGATGGTCGTCACGGCAAAGGCTTGAACCTTGTCAGGCCTGCGGAAATTGCCGCGCCGCCGAATAGAGAGCTAAGCTAGAGTGATATAGAACACCTCTGTAATCAACAATAGCTTAGCCGGATTACTGTCGCTTAACTATGTTAAGCTGCGACTTGAATTCCACCGGAACTTCACCGGACTGTCACTGGGACGTCACCGAAATTTTAGCGGAATATCACCAGAATGAACGTTGATTCTGCTCGTGATTACTTCAAATGAATTTATGTGAAGTAAGGAAGTGATACGTGAACTTCCTTCACTGAATGAACTTCTTCTTGAAGTTTAAAGAAAACTTCACAATTCTGAAGTGCCACTTTCCTGTTAGACTTTGTACTGTGTGTACATATTCATTCCATCGAAAACTGTGATCAGCTTAAAGTAGAGACGTCTAGCTACAAGATGAGCTATCTCTCATACAAAGCTTTGAATTCTACTGCGAGATATACTTCGTTGTTCTATCGAAAACTCGCTTTTCTGAGAAAAACTATAACTGACTGAAAATGCGTTTACTGAGATATCTTTGACCGAGACATTCGTTTACTGAGATAGTACCGAGGGACACATTTAGTAACGAACTGTAACTGTTAATGGTTAACGAACTTTTTACTGTAACACAAAACTCAGATTCTTCACATGCAACCAGTGCGCGCAAACTTCCACATAAACATGTGTTTTCTATTAGAGAAGATGTGTACAAATTAGCTTGGCCTCTTCTTGCTCAAGCTGTAGAAACTCTCCTACACTGAGTAGTTTATTATTACCATCTCTCTCAGATGAATACCTGACATTCCATGTTTCTGTTATTTATCTGTACATACGCGATCTATGGCGTCTTCTGAGAACTTCTCACTCTCTCTTCACTCATACGCGATCTCTCATAATCCTCTTCTTCTCATCCTCACATCATCCGAGTCCTTCAATCCTTGGTGTATATATATACACTTTTCTTCTGCGCTCTTCCACGCTCTCATTCTTTAATTCATGTTATGCGCGCATTATGCGCACATTATGCGCACACCGCGGTTTATTGCTCTATTACTCGTACAATTCTTGATTCTAGTTAACGGACTGATTTCGCACGTTGTACAACTGAGGCTTTTGATTTTCTGAAGATTCCGCTTCTTTTTTTTTCTTTTTCTTTTATGTCTGTCTGTCTGTCAAATTCGTGAGTGATTCCTCAACAGCTCCCCCTCAATCACTAATTTGACCTCTTCCGGTCTTTCATATATCTTTCTTTCTTTTATACCTGCCATTTCTTTGAATCTGCTTGTCTTTGTTCCATCCAAGCTTTTTGTCAAGATATCTGCTATCTGATCTTTCGTAGGAGTGTAGACTATTTCTATCTCCTTCTCCATCATCTTTTCCCTCAGGAAATGATACTGAATCTCTATGTGCTTTGTTCGTGCATGGAATACTGGGTTTGCTGCAAGATACAGTGAGCTCATATTGTCTCCATGTATAATTGGTATACCTTGATCAATCCCCATGCTTTTGAGCAAGGTCTGCATCCATATTACTTCTTTTGCGGTTTCTACTAATCCTTTGTATTCAGCTTCTGTTGACGATAAAGCTACTGTATGTTGTTTCTTTGAGCACTAGCTCACTAGCTTATCTCCTAGGTATACCATATACCCATGTGTCGATCTTCTGTCATCTTGACTTCCTGCCCAGTCTGAGTCACTGAATGCTCTCAGCTTTATATCTTATGTAAAAGGATAATATAATCCTTCCTTTATAGTTCCTTTTATATATCTAAGAACTCTTTGTCGTGCAACCCAATGTTGATCTGTCGGACAATGCATAAACTGTGAGAGAACTCCCACTGGATAGCTGAGATCCGGTCTTGTTAGCGTAGTGTAAATTAAGCTTCCTACTAACGACTGATACTTCTTCATATCTTTGCACTCTGTACCATCATATTTACTGAGTTTATGATTTACTTCAAGCGGTGTTGAAGCTTCTCTGCAATTCTCCATATTAAACTTCTTCAGTAAGTTTAGGAGATACCCTTTTTGCGTAAAATATACACCATGATCTGTATATGTGATTTCCATACCTAGAAAGTATGATAACCTTCCCAGGTCACTGATTTTGAATTCCTTTTCGAGCAGTTTCTTCACCTCTGTGATTCCTGCATCTGAGGTACCTGTAATTATTATGTCGTCTACATAAATGCAAATGTAGATCATTCCTTCTTCTGTTCTTTTGATGAGTAGACTTGCATCTGCCTTCGAACTTTGGTATCCAAGTTCATTGAGATACTTCACAAGTCTGTAGTTCCAAGCTCTTGGAGCTTGCTTCAGTCCATACAGTGCTTTTCTTAGTCTGCACACATGTTCTGGGTATCTGGAATTTACGAAACCTTCTGGTTGTTCCATGTAGACTTCCTCTGATATATATCCATTCAGGAATGCATTCTTTATATCTAGTTGACTTAGCTTCCATCCTTTTGATGCTGCTATAGCAATCACTGTCCTTATGGTTGACATCTTTGCCACCGGACTAAACGTCTCGTCATAGTCTATGCCATGCGTCTGAGCATAGCCCTTGATAACCAATCTCGCTTTATGTCTGGCTATCCTTCCATCTGCAAGTTTCTTAACTTTGAAAACCCATTTGTTTCCGATTACTTTCTTACCGTTAGGTTTAGGAACAAGCTCCCATGTCTTGTTTTCTTCCAGTGCGCTGAATTCTTCTTCCATTGCTTCTTGCCATTGCTTCTTGCTTTTAGCTTCATCATAGCTCTGAGGTTCATCATCATCTTTGACCATATATGCATAATCTTTCTGAGTTATATGCGATGTATCATACGAGTACCTTTCCGGTTGTCTTCTTACTCTGTTTGACCTCCTTAGCTCATATTCTTCGTGTGCATCTGAATACACATCTTCATCTTTGTTTCTCATACCTGATCCGGTCCTAGACGTACTTGCCTGCATATAATCTTCATCTTTATTCACCTGTACGATTGACTTACCTTTCTCTTTTCTTTTTATCTCTTCTTCAAATTCTTTAGCTGTATGACTCTGATCTGCATACCAGCTTTTCTGTTCATCAAATGTTACATCTCTGGAAACATTAAACTGTTTGGTTAGAGGACTCCATAACCTGTAACCCATCTGCTTTTCATCATATCCGACGAACACATTTCTCTGCTTTCGGTTCAAGCTTATGTCTCAGTTGAGACGGTATATAAGCATAAGCGACTGATCCAAACACTTTACAATGATCAAGTGTTGGCTTCTTTCCCCTCCAGGCTTCATAAGGGATCATTCCTTCTAACGCTGTACACGGTAATTCTATGTAGAACAAATGATCATCTTCTTTACCTTCCTTATGGCTTAGATTCATTAGAAGCAATGCGTCTTCATGTGTTTGATCTTTTGAATAATTTTTGAAGTCCCTTATATTGTGACTTCTATTATTGTTGTTGAAGTTGTGTCCACCTCTCCCTCTAGTGTTTCCATATCCACCTCTTCCACCTTCTCTGGGTCGTTCCATTGAACCAGCAATTTTGAGTGGTGTGGTTGGTCTTATCACATATGGCACAAACTTGAATATTCTATCCATTGGTTTTGTCATGCTTTGGTCCTTTCTTCTTCCCTTTCCACTTACTCTTGCCAACAAAGTTGGTTTGGGAAGCATCCTCTTCATCATCTTCCTTCTTGCCTTTCAGCTTCTTGTTCTTCTTATTTGCATATAGACCACTAGTTGAATTACCATGATATGAGTTACCTTCCTTTATGCTATGGTTGGACTCTTGATTGAAGAGTTATCCAAGAAAGATGTTGAGGTCTCAATTTTGCACATCCATGATGAGATCATAAGATATGGTGAAAGACTGCCATTTCTTATCACTTCTAATTCCATTTAGAATCTTCCCCATGATAGCCTCTTCTTCAATCAGCTCTCCAATGGATGCTAATTGATATGCAACCTCCTTTAACTTTATAACAATGGTTTGTTTAGGTATCTTCTTCATCTGGTTGAACTCATTCGAAAGATGGCTCTTCTTTGTCTTTGTGCTAGTAGAAAAGAAAGTCTCTAGGGCAGCCCAAGTCTCTTGAGATGTCTTGCATTCTCTAATATGTGATAATAGAAAATTAGAGATAGATTTTAGTATGTATGACCTTGCTTGAGCGATAGCTTTTTTATGTAGAGAAAATTCACCTCAAGTATAGTGTAAGTTTGATGTTCCAACAAAAAATGAAAAAGACAAAAGTGAAAATGGTACACGAGCTTACGAATCCTCCTCCTATTTAAATTTTTGTTTTCCATAAATTCACGACACGATAAAACAAGGAGTCGTTGATCTTTACATCAGATGGTTCTTGGGACAACAAAGTAAGCACCAAGATAGGCAAGTAGTTGAAGTGACAGATGTAAGAGGAATCGACACACCATAAAGAAGCATGGTTGGAGATAGATTAAGGGAGCAATGAGTAAGAGCAAGAGCATTCACTACACTTGGAGAACAAGAGAGACTAAGACACACACTTAAACAGGCATATGCAGAGAGACAAAGTGTGCTTTGTCTTTCTTCTTCTTCTCGAGTTCTTCTGCTATAAACCCTCAAGACCCTTTCAACTAAAGAATCCCCCAACAAAATTTGGTGCACATAGTGGGACAAGGCAGCTTGAGCATAGGAGGACCACAATTACAAAGTGAGGAAGTGCAAAGGTG